>NMRB01003950.1:15169-48440 GCA_002633025.1 Notospermus geniculatus | reverse complement strand
AGATCGGAAACCATAATAACTCCTGAACTTATGACTGGATCATCTCCAAATTTTTATCATAGGTATATCTAATTAGGATACATAACATACTATATAACGGGTTTTTTATTTGACGTACTTTTCAAGGTCACAGGGGGTCAACATTCCACAAAAGTAACGAACCTGCCACAGTTCTTCATTATTTCACCGAGCGTCTTCATATCTTGCATAAACGTGTATTAGAGGGGTACCTTCAAAAATACCGTGTTTCGGCCCGATCGGACATCCAATATGGCCACCAGGTGGCGTAACCTGAAAACCATGCCAAGTGCTGTAACTCAGGAACCGCTTGACCCAGAGTGCTCAAACTTGATATTTACCTCCCTCAAGATGACCTTTACAAGCACGTCAAATTTCCGCTTGATTAAACTTCCAATATGGCCACCAGGTGGTGTAAACCGAAAATCATCAAATGTGCTATAACTCAGGAATGGCTTGACCCAGAGCGCTCAAATATGCTATGTGGCTCCCTCTAGATGACCTTTATGTGCATGTGAAGTTTTGGCTCGATCGGACATCCAATATGGCCACCAGGTGGCATAACACAAAAATCATTGAAGTCCTGCCACTTACCAACTTTCGCTGTCGTTTTAGTTCGGCTGGCCGCAGCTAGGGGTGCTCGCATTCAAGATTGCTGCCCCCACGGAAACCTCATTCCTAGGCGTGTCTGCAGATTTGAATGGAATGCTGTTGTAAAGATTATGATCAATATCAGTTACAACGTGCATAATCAACCATGACATGTGGGTAGGCCGAAGTGATCAGTGGGACGTAAAATTCAAGTATTCCCTTTTATGACCTTACGCAACACCAACACACCACTGATCACTGATATCGATCATAATCTTCACCACGACATTCCATTCAAATCTGACACGCCTAGATGTGCTGTTCTGTTCTCCTCCCACTTAAAATAGGGGTCCAGAAATGAAAAAAATCACACATTTTATGCAAATATTTCAGCAAAACCGATATGTTTAGCGATGATTTTTCGATAAATGATAAATAATACCATTACTCTCCCAGTACAATAAACATTAGGGAATAATTTCGCTGTTTTTATGCTGATTTCGGACATTTTGCAAATGCTCTTTGTTTTCCTAATTAATGAAGCGATTGTCGCATTTTTCTTTCATGATTATGTAGTTCACATCATAAAATATTAAACCTGAAGTTATGATGAAAATCAAGCAACTGCAACATAATGAAAAATTAGTTGGGAAAATGGTTCCGAAAGGGAGCAGCCCCTTTGGTTGAATGGACCATATTTCAACCAAAAAATGGAAGTGGATGGATGTTTTGAAAAAGAATACTTTTCTATAGGATTCTATTGACCAACACCTCTAGTTTAACAAGCCAGGTGAAATAGAACAATTCCGCCTCATACTTCTTGTCAAATTGCATTAGAAAATCATGTATTTCAGCATCTTCNATGGATGTTTTGAAAAAGAATACTTTTCTATAGGATTCTATTGACCAATACCTCTAGTTTAACAAGCCAGGTGAAATAGAACAATTCCGCCTCATACTTCTTGTCAAATTGCATTAGAAAATCATGTATTTCAGCATCTTCACATTTCTAATGGCCTCATAATAACACTGGACTACTCATTTTCAACAGCAAAAAGGAAGCGTATGAACTATTTCCTTTTGGTTTAAAATTGATATGTCTGCCTTTGTAGACACCTGAAGATGCCATATCCAGGTGAAATATTTCATTTCCGTTACTTATGTGACCACAGGAACGGTTTTTCCTTTGCCGCCTGTACAGTGACTGTACATACGCTGGCCATGGCCGTAGTGTCATGGCCGCGCCTGCGCACTGTCGATGGTAGCGAAAGTTGGTAATGATAACTGACATCAAAAATAGATTTCTGCTGACAGTATATGGCAAGCGGATTGTCCAGTTATTCAAAAAACCTATATTTTTGCACTAAAACCTAGTTTTTTGCTCATAAAACTTACTTTTTGTGGAGAAAATATAGGTTTTTTGACAAAAACTAAGTTTTTTTAGCAAAAAACCTAGTTTTTGTCATAAAACTTATATTTTTACAATAAAACCTGGTTTTTTGCAATAAAACTAAGTTTTTTTTGCGATAAAATATAGGTTTTTCAATCATCAGCATAAAACTTAGTTTTTTGTACAAAAATGGTAGTTTTTCGTCAATAACTGGACAAACAGCCAAAAACCTACATTTATGCTTAAAAAACCTGGTTTTATACAAAAACTTAGTTTTTCTTCAATAAAACCTGTATTTTTGTAGAAAATATAGGTTTCTTGAATAACTGGACAAACGGCGTACAAAAGCCTAGTTTTTGTCAGGAAACTTTCATTTTCTACCTCGTCCCATGTGTACGATTTCGCTGTAATATTGGGACGAGGATAGGAAACCTCGGCCCCACATGGCACTTCATGCTTTCAATAGGCACTGGGGACGGGTATTTTACCAACCTCGTACCGACGAAATCATCTTGGTCAGTGGGACCGAGGTTTAACCCTATATTAACCAGACCTCATAATATTTACTTGAAAATTATTTCCCTTGATATAATTGTTACTTTTAAGTCCAAAAATCATTTTGGCTGCTTATTTCAATTTTCGCACATTATGACCTACTTTTCCAATTTGTAGCAGATCTGCTACGTTGGGTAATAAAGGTTCGAAAGATGCTCAACATACCCTAATGTAAAAGATTATTCCAACAAAATATATTAGGTTATTTGTATCAAACAACATGCCATGTGACAAATACTAACAGTTAATTGATTGTATACCGCTTTGTCATGGATGGGTCCAGGCATGCATATAGGGGGGCCTAGCACCACGTATGTCAGGAGTTCGGAAACGTTTGCACAGTTGATTTTTTTGAGTTTTCTGAATTCATCTGACAAGGACGATCGATATTTTCAAGAAATAAAATGCTGGGCACCCCCACCCCACCTTACCGACTGACCTCCACCCCACCCCACTATGCTGGTCACCCCCACCCCACCTTACCCAGTGTCCTCCACCCCACCCCACCCCGCACCACCCCACCCCCTCATGGGCCCATGGGGAAACATGAACCTACAGAGCAGGCAGAATGCATCATTGATGTTAAAAGGGACATACTAACATAGCTAAAGTGTTCTGACTCAGTTAGATGCACTAGTTCACAAAAGTACACAATGCCACTACATTAGCGTGTGTTGGGTATCGAGCCCATTGTTTACCAACGTAGCAGATCTGCTACACCAACTTTATACCCCCACTGTGCAATGCATGAAATATTTTTTGGGGAATTTTATTGCATATTTTATAAGCTTTATGCATCATAAATGTTATATAACAGTACACAAGTGAAGGTTGATGGCACTGATGGATATAAATCATCGACAAGCCTGGCGGCGTAAATGGTTCACGTGGAAAGAGTTTGAAATAAAGAATGTTCGCACAAACCCACAAAACTGCCTTCGATACAAGAGCACGAAGTAAGTGCTCAACCTGATAGGCCTACTGCTACACTATAAAACAGTCCAATGGACAGAAGTTGTCATAGCCTGCGCAAAGTGCATTCAATTCAGGCCAACACACCGACTGGAAAAAGTAAATCAACCCTCCCTCTCCATCATGATGAAACAAAACAAGCCCAACCCAGTACTCGCACAAAAAGGGTGAGTGATAATCCACGGCTCGTCGTAATGAAAACGCTCATAATGCACCATGGCAAAGATAGAGACTGCAGACCTCAAACCACTTCTAAATATAAATCCACGTGCTTCTCAACCTCGGCGCCACATCGAGGTCGAACTAATNACAGTACACTCTCTCTCTGTCATTACACTATTACATGTTTATGACGGGACAGGACGTTTAGAGAACTAGTTCAGTGTGACAGTACCTTTAGTGCTTTCAACTGATCAGAAGTGGAGATGTGGCCTTTTACCTTTGGGGTCATGTGATAGAGATATAGTCCGGTTAGTATACAGGACCCATGACGTTGTTTTGTTATGTTTTTTAGGTGGATTCTACATGTACATTGAAGCATGGTTGAAAAGCTCTGGTGCAAAAGCGGATTTCATCAGCCCGAAAATCTCTCCGAAAGGTCTTTCGTGTGTGCTATTCTACTATCACATGTACGGATACAATATGGGGTCACTGAAAGTTTTCACCAAAACTACAGGTAGCTCAACTACAAAGCTCGTATGGGCCAAGTCTGGACCACAAGGAAATATGTGGAAGAATGGTTTCATTGAGCTCACCGCATCATCATCCCCACTTCAGGTGAGAACAGCATAGACGTCTACAGATCATATAAACCTACATGTAACTGAGTGAGGCATGTCGTAGGCTATGATAGAGCGGACGCCATTCCCGTTTGTATTGCATAAATGCCCCAATCACACTGACATCATTCTCTGTCAGTACGTTCTTGAAAATGTTGCCGAACGGGCTCAAACTGTGTGCGAACGGAGTGGACGTAGTGGCAACTTTTTACAGTCTTTTTACGAACTTCATTGGCGGGAAAGGGTGCTCAAGAACATCGAGGCATTATTTTGCCAAGGGTTACACGTTCTAGCCCGTTTTACGATTTTTTAAAGACGGGGCAGAATCGGGGCAGAGTCCTAAACAGAATCGTAAAACGGGCTAGGACGTGTAACCCTTGGCAAAATAATGCCTCGCTGTTCTGGAGCACCCTTCCCGTCCATGAAGTTCGTAAAATACTATAAAAAGTTGCCACTACGTCCACTCCGTTCAACACAGTTTGAGCCCGTTCAGCACAATTCTTAAGAACGTACTGAGAACTACACTGTAGCTCAGTGTGATTGGGGCATTCGACCGTGTTTCCACGAGGCGTTTGCGGGCGCGGATTAGGAGGCGGGCGCGGGTGGAAAAAATCGATCCAACGTATTTCCCTTTATGCCTGGCTTTCACTGACGCTACGAATGTTTCGAATCGCCCCGAATGTGAAAGTTGTTGGGTTCGTAGATAATTCTCGAACGTTTCTTGCAGTTCCTAATGATTCTTAGTTGATTCCTGAACATCCCACCTTTAAACTTACGGTAAAATTTCTTGAGACGATTGCAAAAATTCATTTTTTCAGCTGGCCCTTGGCCAACATAAAGGAACCTAACATCACTCACCAGACAGAGAAGCATCAGTTACATGTACAGGGTCAACTCATCTATGTTGGCGTTTTTTGCACCGTGATATTAACAAATTCACACAGACTTGCATGTAATCCAACTACATGTATTCGAAAATACAGGTGTTGACGTCAGGACTCAGGTTGGGTGCTGACTCAAAGTCAACTTGACTTCGCCTGTGTCATTTACCCGTCTGGCCTCTTGAACCTGTACACCTTACCCAGTTTTTTGAACACAGCTCAAGTACAACACTTCACCCTGAAAACGTCTCATTTTTCTATACACAAGTACATTGTAGTATATGTTATAAGTTTCTGACGGTGCTGTGATCTTGTACGTATTAGATTTTTCCATCAGGGCCGAAGCCAAAGCATTACTGGCCCTGGTAGTACAGAGGAGGCCATCTCATACTGGTGCCTTTTACTTGCCCTTGCAAAGGCACAATATACAAGGCACCACGGTTTACTGTCCCATGCAATGGAAGTGTAGAGCCGGGAATGAAATCCCATGGTTCGGGCTGGATTCGGACGACGTGATCAGAGCTCCTCAAATCTTGCAGGTTTGGCTCCTGTTTCCACCGACATTTCAATATCAAGGTAATATTTTGCAACTTTTTACATGTTCTGGCGTACAACTTTTACCGTCGACTATTTGCCCTACATTCGCCGGCCATCTTGCCAGAATTCTGAATGAACGGAAATGAAAGCAGGACGCAGGTTTCCTTCTCGTAATTTCCTGGTAGTTTTATAATTAGCGGTGGAGTAATCACCTCGTTAGTGTAAAGCATTCAGAACTGCTTGGCCTACTTCTACGGGTATTACATTCATGAGATCTCGAGACTATTCAAGATTTCCACACAAATGTCCTGTAACATCAGACAGGACTTCCGTTGTCCGTCCTCTTAGACTGTTGCACTTCTGTATGACAGACACCCGGACAAACACATTGAGTACGGGACACCAAGTTCAGAGTGCCAAATTGGCTACTGTATACCATGAAATTTTCGCGACGCTAAAAGTTGGCGAATTTCATCGTTTTTGAAAACCACAAAGACTGATTTCCGCATTTACCTTCATAATTCAATGGAAAATGCATGAGGGTTTGTATTTTTGCACTTTGGCCCATTTTCGCGTTTTGGTCCATGAGCGCGAAAATAAAACGCACGCGAAAATTTCACGGTTTACAGTATTTCTTTTCATTTCAACCTCTGCAGCCAGGACACCTCTCCATCACAACATCTGTCAGACCAAAAGGTGTCCTCAATGATGAGGTTTCCACGGTAAGTTTCCGTTCATTCTAAGACCACAAGTCGGAAGGCAATATACGGTACTAAAAAGGCCACCAACTTTGAAACCATTCCGCATAATCCCGGGAGACTCACACCAGAAGAATTTATTGATGTAATTGGTTTAGAACATGAGTCAGGAACGAAGTGTACTTTGATATAAACTCTGTTCTACGCCCACGCAAACATTCAGGTGGCGCGGTGGTTGCAGAGTCGGTCAGTGCAAAAAGACCTGGGAAAGTCGAGAATACATTCAGACCAGAATCACGGGTATCGTTCAATCCGGTTCTCCGTGCAAGTCGATGCACCTGCACAACACTTCAGACTTTCAAAATCAACCCAGCTACAAGTACTTTAAAATACTTTTACCAAAAATTTTCAAGCCCCATCAGAAACCGAAAAAACATGACAGAAACCCCTCGACACACATTGCGACAATCATAAGTTATGTTTTACTTCATGAAATTCATTCGCATTGTTGAACATTACTCAAGAGCTTTTGAACTTGTCCACAATATTGTGTTTATAGTGTTGCCACGGCAACCATTATCGTAAATTTTTGTAAATATGGACTGAAGGGTCATTTATATTACATTTACAGGATAGAACAAATATTTTGGACTTGAATGCAAAACATACTGTTGTTTTGGAAGTACATGTATTATGAATTCAAATATGTTACGCTTTGACTTGTGGAGGGTTACAAACATGTGATTCAGGTCACCACTAGGGGGAGTGGCAGTCATAATATTGGTTGGCCTGCCCCTTTAAGGATAATATGGCAAAGATTGCAACATGAACTAAAAGTGGGTCACGTATGTGGGTGGGGGGTGGAGTGGCCCAAAATCAACGAGTAACTCCAACCCTGTTTAATATCAAGACGAAGACATTAAGGACGCTGACCCAACTTATCTGAGCACTTAACCAATTAATTTGGAATCAACACTTCATTAGTGGGCCAAGAATTTACTATCAAACAACCACGACCCAGAAAACGACCAATTAGGGTGAGAATGAGGTAGATTTCATTCAGTGACCAACGAAATGTGGCTAATTTTGGCCCACTTATGTCAGGCACTCGGTAAACTAACCAGCCCTTTATGATGGTTTATTTTTTCATGTAGGGAGAGGTCAGGGTCAAGGTTTACGGAGCATTGCACTGAATCAGGCCTAGTTTTCTTTTTCTTCAAAGATACCGANGTCGGGGCCGCAAGAAAAGCTCTGTACTGGGGACACGACGGTCGGGTCTGCAAGACAGCATATTTACTTGCGGAAACGACCGTCGTTTCTGCAAGACGAAATTCATTACCTGCGGGACCGACCGTCGGTTAAATATCCCCAGCCTTAAGAATAAGATTGAATCTGCAGCCAGAGTCAAGAGTGCAATATCATGATGGCTGTCATCATAAAGACATTGATGTCTTAATATGCTGTCATGTATTTAGGCCTAAAACCACTTGACCTGTTTGTACAAGTACAAAGTAGTCCATCACTTCGTTTTGTCATTTCGTCATTTTGCTGTTTTGACAAAGCCGGAATAAAAGTATAATTTTGGGTGGTTCCATAGTTTCCTGGTTGGTTTCATGGTTTCATGGCTTGGTTTCATGGTTTCATCGTTCCAATGTTTAGAACCTACCGCCTGCAATAGTGAGCCAAGTTCATTATAAAGGGGTTACTGTCTTCATGAAGGGGCAGTACTGACTGTAGCTTTACTCAACAAACATTACATTGTAGGCTTAGGTCGAATTTCATCTGTGCAAACAGATGTTGTACCTGGGAATGAGGCTCCTGAGGGGGGGGGGGGCGAGGTAACGGTATGTAAGGGTGGATAATAATCAACGATCATTCCCTTACTGATTTAATCAATGGGTAGGCCTTTCTACCCCCACCCAGGCCCTGTTTATAAAGAATCCGTATGGTTATTTCTTGGTCACGAAAAATTTCTGCTTTATGCATATCAACGCTTTTCCCCTTTTTTACCCCTACTTCACAAAATAAACAACCCTAGTACCGGTATGTAGTGATTTAGAAACTATACATGTGATGTTTGAAATCTAGGTGCAGGAGTAAAGTGTTTTGCCCAAGGTTACAACATGACTCTGACTCGTGCATTGGGGTCACAAGATCAAACACAGTATGCCAATATTATTGATTGATCGCCGAGCCGGAATACATGACCATATAAGTCTGACTGCAAAACTCACCCACGCACTTCACAGGCCAGACCAAAAAATTCTCCGTTTCTTGCTACTATCCTGCCCTGGAGTCATGAGTTATGAAAGGAAGTTTTTTTTTATACATCTACATTTAATTGCATCAGTGCAACTTTTCTTCAATGACGGCCTGGATTCCAGGCAGTTTTCACAACCTTAACGTCCCATGAAAACCTGTCTCTACACATGAGTGTGTAGACCGGTGTAACAGGGATCATAGTCCCTCTGGAAGCAAAGTCCGGGTCCATTTGTACCACCTGATCAATGCACAGTTTTCATTTGTGAAGAAAGCCATGTGGACTTGCATCCCTAGGACTTGACCCCTGTCACAACGGGGATCAAACCTAGAACATCAGAGGTGACAGATGCTGATGTTTGCACTCCACCATTCTGACAGTCCTTGAATGACATTGCAAAATGCACGGTCAGAAACACACTTTACAGGTTGTAGGCCTGTATCTTGTTAGGGAGGTTTCGCAAGCACCCGGTTAGGCCCTATGACGATGTATTGTGTGGGTATACCCAAACAACAGATACATGTGTAAACGTCGTCTATGGCCTAACCGGGCGCTTGCGAAACCTCCCTGTTTGGTAGGCCTAACCACTGAACACCAAGGAAATGCAGGGCTAACAATCTGATGTGACTCTATCATTTCAGGCAGGCCTATTCATCAATACAACCATTGTTAAATTCTTTTCAGGACACTTTCAAGTTCACAAAGAATATCAAAATTCTTAACAATTACATTGTCGGCCTGTTGTTATTTGTGTATTCACAGGCATGAGATAAATATCCCACACTGGGTGGGAGACCCTAACCAGATAAAGGACGGAACGCAGAGTTCTGTCTTATGACATTTTGGTGGACAACAAAGTTTTGATAAACATTGGGCGTCAATAAGATATCACGTCAAAGAAGCCATGATTTGGTGATTAAATGCAAGATTGTTACGAAATATGCATTCAAAGTTTTATTTTCATGGTGTTTAAATGC
Source organism: Notospermus geniculatus (assembly GCA_002633025.1). Lineage (NCBI taxonomy): Eukaryota > Metazoa > Nemertea > Pilidiophora > Heteronemertea > Lineidae > Notospermus > Notospermus geniculatus. The sequence continues at coordinate 38,782 of NMRB01003950.1, read as the reverse complement.
ACTGTGAATCAGAGTTACTACATTGATATTTTGAACATTTCTTTCTCTGATATTTTGGGTGTCACCAAATATTGACAATACATAATACTGTGACCCGATCTTGCAATAGAAGGTGCATGTCACAACCAAGGAAAGGGTCAACGGCTGGCCTTAAAATGCAATAGGCCTAGCTGAAATGTACGTTAACAGTAGTGGACAGCAGTGATAATAGAGAGGTTTCGCAAGCGCCCGGTTAGGCTATACGACGACGTTTATCTACTGTTTGGGTATACTCACACAATAGATAAACGTCGTCGTAGGGCCTAACCGGGCGCTTGCGAAACCTCCCTAATAGTTGAGTACGGTAAACTGATGACCAGTGATGATCACCTGCGACAAGGGCCTGCTTTTGCTGGAGGTGGGTCACATAAGAACTCTGGTATTGCAAAGGCTTGCGGACTGCCCCACCAAATCATGCCAAGTCCGAAACTGGTAGTGCACAAATTCACGAATGGCCAGCAGTCCTGACAGAGGGCAGTAACTCAAGTAGGTTCATTCCGTCCAAGAGTACATCACTCCATAATAACTTTGATCAAACCAACATCGTGAGAATTACGCCGATCGATATGACCATATGGTGCCTCCAATGAATACTAGGCCTAAATGATTGTGAGGCCTACACACTGATCGATTATTACCATTATTAGACCTGGTTGGGATCAATTTTATTCCAGGACGTACGATTGTACACAGAATATGACGGGTGGAATGAGATGAGGATGAGCAGTGGTCGTCGCATGGGAATGCATCTTGCAGCAGCCTCAGGACTCTTCGTCATATCTGAGTCGATGCGGCGCAGACTTGTTGCAGCCAGGATCGCCCTCCTCAGTGCCACAAATCAGGAAGAAAATCGGTCACTGAGTACTCGATTTAATACACCATGACAAACTCTTGATTCACAGGATCTGATTGGACACCGATCAACCCACCAAAACTTCTCATTGGTTAATCAGGCATGCAGTAGTCTGTTAAAGGGACTCACGCAAAAAGTTACTGCACGCCGGGCACTAAAGTACTACTGTCTAATGACAGGTGGCAGCAGGCGTTTTTCCCAGAATCCAGTTCCAGAATCAACTACTAGACGACGCATGCCATGAATGCGAAATGAAGCAGTCTAAAAATAGATCGTAGTTGCTATTACCTTGACAGTATTATACTGGCACTTTTTGCACGAGTCCCTTTAAGTCGTGGATCAGGCTGGCTCCACGAAGAACTCTGTCCTGTAGGACATGGGTTCTTCATGGTTCATATTCAGACACGATACCCCGAGGGGAGCTTCTGATTGGTCAATCAGAATACATAATCCTGCATGTAAGCTGCAGATCATGCTGGCTGCAGGAAGAACTTTGTCCTGTAGGCAATGACGAGGCTCCATCATGATTCAAGATGGACTTCCTCTTCTCCATAACATGGGTCGGCTTCATGCACTTTTAAGGCATTTTTGTTAAAGCCCCACAGTTATTGAATTTTACAATATTTTCAAAATGTTAGGAGAGAGCACAAAGAGGTCTCATAGCCTTGTGAAGGTCCCCAAAATGCTTGTCTGATACGTACTTCAGGGAATCAAGGCCTAGTTTTCAGCACACATTAGAAAAAACGACAGGGAGAGCTCTAATGTATTCAGATGGAGCGCAGTACTTTTTGCACTACGGCTGACATCGTGCACTGACGTCAAGAATCGCGGCGATGATTTGCGTTTTTCAAATTCAATACAGTGGGGCTTTAAAAAAACTGAATACGATTATGATCCTTGTCAGCATTTCATGGATAATCTGCAACCCAATTCATGTTTTCAACTTGTTTATATTTCACTTCCTCAATTTTGTACCCCACATGCTCCGTACAGGAAACGGTATAAAACATGCATAATTGCCTTATTTATCACAAGCAGGAAGACACTTGACATGTACTTATATAGGCCTGGTAATATTAACCCTTTGACTAACAAAGTCAATTTTTGTTGAAAATGAAAAAGGTATTACAACGCATTATTTAAACTCCCTCCGCAGTTGTGTATCGCGCCCCCTTCGGTTTACTCGCTCTCCACAACTGCTTAACTTCGTAAAATTCGCCGCGTTCGGTCAACAGATGGCGTCTGGGCATGGCGCGAGTTTTACAGCCTATCAGCACGCTGCTTTCAGAACTGTTTGGCCCGTTGGCAACGGATGTTCTTGTGCTACCATGGCTACGAACCGCTCGGCCAATGAAAAAGTGTCTCAGGCCAGCTTGGTTACCGGTTGCTCGGTGCTCTCATTGGTCGACTCTCTCAGCGCCACCTGTTGACCTAACGCGGCGAATCTGACGAAGTTAAGCAGTTGTGGAGAGCGGGTAAACCGAAGGGGGCGCGGTACACAACTGCGTAGGGAGTTTACGCATTATTAGGCTCCAGTTCCATAGAGCTCACGTTGACACTTTTCACGCGCCACGCTTCACGTTTTCCTTTCGTTCCTCGGAGAAAGCATGTCACAGGACAGGTAATGTGTGTCTCGTTGTGCGCTGAATCGAGGAACGAAAGGAAAACGTGAAGCGTGGCGCGTGAAAAGTGTCAACGTGAGCTCTATGGAACTGGAGCCTTAGGTCTAGACAACTGTATGAATAAATGAACAGCGGGGGAAACCAGAATGTTCAGAGAAAACGAATGCTATCACATTGGGCAAATTTGATGTAGGTAGGCTACAGAGGAGGCCATCACAAACTGCTCATGTTAGTCACTTGGATGGGGTCTTTTACTTGCTCTTGCAAAGACACAAGGTACAAGGTGCCATGGCTTTCTGTCCCAGGCATGCCAGGCGATGGACTGAAGAGCCGGTGTAACTTCGATGATCAGTGTTCCCCGTATTTCTGTGTTTCCCTCCTGACGGATTAAGCGGCAACTACATTCTAGGCCGTGTCTATTGTTGGGGAACACTGAGCTACAGAAACACTCACAGACGCTACACCGGGAATGAAATCCCATGTAGCTCTGAGAATGAATCACTGACCTGTACTTGGAATTTTCAGCGGTGTAGGACACCGACGGAATAGATGGACTCTGATATCATTAAACAGAAATGAATTCATTTTTCCAGAGAATTATTAAATCAGTTACATGTTGTTGTTTTCAAGAAGGACAGGGATAGCCCTGGGGGACACTTCTTACAAAACCACCTGAAACCGTCTCAGTTCCAGGTATTTCATGTGATAACCACCGCAGCTGATGAATCATGTGAGAAACATTAAAACTTGACCATATTAGTATTGACATGATTGAGAAAATTAACCCTCTGATGTCTGCAAACCTGACTGTGTCATCAAAAATGTGCAGTGGAAACATTGGTGCATGTCACTGCTGTGGTCTCGGGTTCAATTCCCGGTCGGCCTTGCTCATCATGTGACGAGAGGTTGACTATTTGGCAGGACATTTTTTCTCCCAGCACTCTGGTTTCCTCCTGCATAATATGCTGAATCTGGCATTTTCAGGCCTTTACATGAAGGATACCTTACCCTCTCTCACACAATTTCACAAGCACTGACTTTACTGTCAATGACTGAGAAAGTTGAACCACGGCACCAACTTTCAAAAGAATTCACTGAAGGGCCTCATTCAATGTCTCTAGGGTCTTTTATACATACCTAGATTATGACTGTCACCCCCTCAATCCCTGTTGAGTTCAATCATCCATGGACAGTGACAATTGATTTGACCTTCATTTTAGGCCCTTTTAGTTCAATCCCATGCACACTGATATACATGTAGACAATTAATGGCAACCCACTCCGACACAAGGGATTTTGTCCCTGCAAGCAGTGCAGCACCCTTTGACAGACTTGGTCAAAATGTGTCAGTTGTGTCACTGTGAACCTGCGGTCTCTGTACATCTGGGCCGACCGAATCGAAACTCCGATAGCACTAACAGGGCCTAACAGAGAAACTCTGTATGGTAAAAGGCATTGTATACCTCACTGTTAGGCACTGTCAGTGCTATCGGATTCGGTCGGCCCTGAACTGTTGACAGGCAGTGACACTGTCTTTGAATGACCCTGTCATCAACTTCACCATTCCTGGTCAATTTCACCAGGGTCACTGATTGACAGATAAATTGTCAGAGGGACACTAGGCCTATGTAAATGAGTTCAGTACCCCCTAATTATGACATAACATGGCCTTGAATGGTTGAATAGCCACGGTCTTCTGAACTCTCATGGTAATCAAACACAACATCTTGAAAACTATGTAGGGATGGATGAGGGGTGGACATGTACATGTAGGGCTGTATTGTTAGAACCGTCTTAGGCCGGTTTCAAGTGCAGTGGTTGACCACATTGGAACCGGCCCAAGATGGTTCAAACGATAGAACAACTTTAGGCCCTGATCAAGGCTAGTAGTTATGACAAGGGTCAATCCTGCACAACCGCACTAGCAAACACAGGCATGTACTCTAGTTGATTATAATGATAGTCATTAAATATTCATTTGTCTGGCTGCTATCCAGGACATGAGAGTAAATGTATACTGCTAGCTACCGGTACATGCACATTCTGCTGATGTTTGGTTAGGGCAGTTTGTGGTGGATTCCTTAATCCGCACTTCATAAAGTTAGAGAATGTTGGTGGACCTGGACAGACCTGGAAACAGCTTTATCATTATCATCATTATTCGGGCCAAAGGCATAACCTGTTGGCTTATTGCTGTGAATATTCATCGCCAATAAAGACACGGACAGACAGACAGACAAACAGATGCATCGCAACTGTGTTCAGGGGTCAAATGCCAAATTATTGTGTGTCCTTTGACACCAGGGGCGGATCCAGGATTTGGGGAAGAGGGGCACCCTGTGCTACTAAACATTGAAATCTCTGGTGAATTTCAAAGATTTGCTCCAAATTCCAGACTTTCGCGGTCGATTTTACAGATTTGTTGGCCCAAACAGGGGGCCATGAGCCCCTGTGTGCCCCCTTCCGCGCCTGGACCCAACACACACCTCATTATCTCTGAGTCCATTTATTCAATGAAAACACCAACCAACTAGGACATGAACTACGCCAGACAAAGTGTTTACTACTATGTCACATATTATACAAGCATTTAGAACACAAACAATAGCTATAAATGGTTGCAACATCTGCAAAACACACAGCAATCAGCATAAAAACTGGCTGTCAAACTTCTGTCAAATTACACTACACAATGTACTGGTATACATTGTATACACAGCTGCGCTATTTTTAGAACAGTCAGACAGGTCGCAGACTTTTGCAGTTTACGATGCAACAGAACTCGGATGCTGTGAATTGAAAGCTGCACATGAAAGTTAAGAATAAGGAGATGCGGAATTTATAAAAGGGCCAAAGGGCAGCGGTGAGAAATTTGGCGAAAAAGGGTCCTGTCTTACCTGTTGCCAGTGGTCCTCCAAAGAGGGCTGAGCAGAGAAGTACCCGGTGTCATGCACCACTTGTAACTCCCGAAAAATATTCCCAGAAGGTAGGATATCCGCCATATTTGCTGCTAGCCTAAAGCTAAGGGGCCTAAGATCCTGTGTGTGTAAATCCAAGGTCATGTAGCCTCCACAGGAGATGTACCGGCTGATTTTAGCAGAGGGCCAACACTCAGACAGTCACCGACCAGCTACACTCACTCGCCGGTGAAGAAACATACACACTACAGGCCATTTAAACCGATAGCCAATCAGAACGCCATTTTGTAGGCCATGTGCATTAACATGCGCATAAAATTAGCATACACAAACGAGACCTCTAGCGGTGAACAAACGAACCATTTTTTGCATGGTGCTGTCATCTAGCGCAATTATGAGGAACTGAGAAGTCACATTAAAGGAGATACAAGTAAAGAATACAGGTGAAGGGAAAGAATGTCCTAGGAAAAACTGTCCGGGGAACAAAAGATCCTATTGTTACATTCTAATCTCTGACAATTGGTTTCTATACGCATGCCGCTTATTCCGTCATTCAACAATAGAAGTGGACACCTTTTACAGGGGGACACTTTTTACTGCTACACCGGTATGAAATAGAAATGGAGTTTAATTGGAAATTAATAAAATTTTGACACTCAATAGAAAGAGGGGGTTGTTGGGTGGTAGGGACAAATGAGTATCAGGAGGTTACTCGTCTGGACACGCTAGTATCCAAGTTCCACACTTCTGCCAGGTTCTAGGACAATTCCCCCTGGACAATTGCCCCCCCCCCCCCCCNGGACAACTGCCCCCAGACAATTCCCCCTAGGACAACTGCAGCTGTCCTAGGGGGAATTGTCTGGGGGCAGTTACCCTAAGGGGGCAATTGTCCTCAGGGGACAATTGTCTGGGGAGCAGTTGTCCGGGGGAATTGCCCTGATACCCTTCTGCCAGTATATTGCAAAGCGTAACTTTTTTTTTGATAAGGAAGTCTAACTTCGTCAGACTCCCCCCCAAAAAGTTTCTAATGGTAAATGCATTACTCTAGTGGAGAGGGAAATAGACCTGTTGCAGAATGACTGAGTGATTTTCATGGTTTCAAAAAAGCACATTAATACAATTTTGACACTCAACACCAACTAAGCTTGAAAATAAAATAAAAAAGACAAGTCTGGAAAATCACATTATATGCAGGAATAATTCTTATGCAATCAAAAAATATATGAACGTTTCTGAATAATTGTTATTTTACAATAGTGTCTCATCCTGTTGTGATTGGTTTTGTTTGTACGACACATACCAGATGGCAGCACTTTCAACACTGAAAGTCAAATGGAGGAAACTTCGACCTGCATCCTCCCACAGCAGGGGTTTTTACCTCGCTCCACTTCATCCGCTGTGGAGTGTATGAAGAGGAACGAGACCAAAGCCCTGCTGTGGGAAGATGGCATTCTGGGACGTTTCAGCCATATTGAGAATTGAATAAATGGTGATTTACATAAAATTCCTAAATGGCGTCACTGGCAGAATTCCTCCAAATATGGCGGTAATACTGGTCCTAGCAACCAAGCCATGTCCGATTGCAGTGCACAGGTTGATAGGATCAGCTACTTGTCTAAACAGAGCAGTGGTTGTGTACAACAAAAGATGGCTGTTCTGTTTTCAAATTAAAGTCTGACTTGTTGTCAGACCTCCTCAAAAATATTGCATTATTGTACCGTATTTAGAATGAATATCTTGTAATGACCTTGTGCATCGCACCACAGCTTCATATGTTAAAGATTGCTTGAATTTCATGGTTTCTTGATGACATATTTTGGGAATTTCAGCACAAAAAAATCCAACAACCCTGCACGAAAACAGAACAAAAAGAAGGTCCATAGCCTGCGTCATTCCAGGCAAGATTCTTATGCAGTTTACTAATGTATGTCAATGTTTGTAGTTATTTTCCTGAGATGTAAACTCCCTACGCAGTTGTGTACCGCGTCCCCTTCCGTCGGTTTCCCGCTCTCCACAACTGCTTATCTTCGTAAAATTCGCCGCGTTCGGTCAACAGATGGCGCTGAGAGAGTCGACCAATCAGAGCACCGAACAACCGGTAACCAAGCTGGCCTGAGACACTTTTTCATTGGCCGAGCGGTTCGTAGCCATGGTAGCACAAAGAACATCCGTTGCCAACGGGGCCAAAGAGTTATGAAAGCAGCGTGCTGATGGGCTGTAAAATTTGTGCCATGCCCTGACGCCATCTATTAACCAAACGCAGCGAATTTTACGAACTTAAGCAGTTGTGGAGAGCGAGTAAACCGAAGGGGGCGCGACTCACAACTGCGTAGGGAGTTTACCTGAGATGTTGCTCACTCAGATTTTTTATCTGGGTTTACAATGAGATGGCAGCACTTCATGAGTTAGGCAGATTTGCTAATGACAAAATCTGCCTGGGTTTACAATGAGATGGCAGCACTTCATGAGTTAGGCAGATTTGCTAATAACAAAATCTGCCTGGGTTTACAATGAGATGGCAGCACTTCATGAGTTAGGCAGATTTGCTAATGACAAAATCTGCCTGACTCATCAGTTTTGCCAGATAGGGTCACATTATGCAAGTCTGACTCCATCGTCAGACCTTCCCAAAAATGAAAACTGAAATAAGTGAATAGTGACATTCAATTCATTAGGTTTCTATTGAAACATTTCAATTTGCTTCAGTTTCATGGTCTATATTCACGGCACATTTATCATTTCAGCACAAATAAATACTAATTTGCAATAAAAAAACAGAACAAAAACAGGTGTCAACAGTCAAAATCATGTTAGAATGATTCTTATGCAGTTGACTAAATAGTATTTACCTGAATAGATTTATAGGCAGTTTAATATCTGTCCTTTCATGATACAAATTGTTTTATCAAAAGATGCCAGGTGGCAGCACTTCCTAGTATACAATAAATGCAATCGCCTGGAGATACAAAAGGGTTTTCAAAGGGATTTTTTTGGCTTTTTATTGAGCATATTCAGAAAATTGGATGAAAAATTTGATCATGTGGAGCAGCCATACAGTCACATTTGTACTACATTAACCCTTTTGCTGCCCCCAGAAAATGTACTAAAACGCCCCACTTAGTGACATTGCGCCCGTACCATTCCGAAACAGATCCGAGTACACACTCGAACGACCCCCAGAAGCTGCAGAAGTGTTAGACTTTAGTTCATGGAAAATCCGTCAGATGGCAGCACCAGTACAGACGTGGTTTTGCCTTGAAAAATTCTGTGTTCCCGGTACTACCGGGTACAGGCATTTCACCATTTTATGATACCCGGTAAAGTCCGGCAACATCTATCTTCGACCTAATGGAATGCGGAAGTCATGTAATGTGGCAGAGCTTTGTGGTTTTTAATCATGCCTATCGACCATATGTGGTCGTTTCCCAATTGTTTGCGCTGTGCACCGGTTATTCAAGAGCCAAGTGTGATTAAAGGTCCATGAAAAAATCCTACCAAAAATCAATTTCCTAACTTCCGCATTCCATTGGGTCAAAGTTAGATGTTGCCAGACTATACCACCGGGTACACGCGTGGAATGGGTTAATTGTTCTTATTGGGTCATTTCAGCACCATATGCAAGTCTGACTTCATCGTCAGATCTTCCCAAAAATATTGACTTCTAGAATATGGGCCATAGTTGTTATGATAGAAGAATATGGGCCATAGTTGTTATGATAGAAGCGCTTAGTTTTTAAGTCAAAAAGTAAGTTTTCGAATGCAAAAATATAGTTTCTGGACTTATTGGACAATCCACTTGCCATAGGCCGTTGTTAAGCAGATCAGAATCCTCACTACTCGTATACTCTCACTACCTAATCGTACAGTGCACTCTCGTTATACTATACTACCGCCAGTGGCGGTATAGCGAGGGTATTGGTGTTGGCAATGTTGAAATGCCTTCGATCGAGGAAATCAATTGTCTGTTGCGGTATATCGAGGGGCGGTATAACGAGAGTGGACTGTATATTGCCACATTTCAACAGTATATCAACTCACAGGTCTGGAAGGACCATGACGCGTATAATGAATATGAATATGAATATAAAGTCTGACCCAATTGTCAAACCTCTCCAAAAAGTGGGTAACTTAGATCAAACAGATCGATAGATTGATAATTTGTAGCCCACCACAACTTCAAAGGTTTAGGATTGTTTCAATTTCATGGTTCCTTAATGGCATATTTCAGGCATTTCAGCACAAAAAAATCCAATAACATTGGAACAAAACAGAACAAAAAGAAGGTCCATAGCCCGAGTCACTCCAGGCAAGATTCTTATGCAGTTTATTAATGTAATCAATGTTTATATGTATTTTCCTGAGTACTAGCATCCTGCTCATACAATGTTGATTCTTTATCTGGGTTAGTTGGTCTGTTAGTTGTTAGATGGCAGCACTTTCTATCAAGTAACCTGTCAATCTCCTGGTCCTACACAAATTTTTCATGTGGGAATAACACCATTCAAGATGGCTGCCTCCATGGTAGCAGTTGTTTACTTCTCAAATTCGAAAAAGCTGATTGGCCCGTCGATTTCGTTTGTTCTGAAAAGGAAACTATTTCTGCCAGAATGGCAAAACCAAAGCACAGTCATATGTGTAATTCGCCGCAAAAAAGTGCAAAACAAACAATGAACAAAAGTTTCCAAATAATGGTAATTTTGATTTTTTGGTTCATTTTTTTGGTACATGATTTTTCCCAGATTTTTAAAGGTGTAAAACAGGGAACACTGCACTTCTGGGCCAGTGAGATTGGTGACTTTTCACAGGCTTCATGAGAGAGATATCTGCTGGATTCTGGGCGAAGAGTCGTCAATTAGGAACGATTAACTTGGTCCTTGAACGTGAACACTTCGTAATCCTCAACATCAAAGTACCGTGTGCCATTCAAATAGAATTCTGTTGTGCCATCTCCGTATGAATGAGGCGTATTCGTATAACACTCCTCCCCGTCGAAACAGTTACTCGAGATGAAGAGATCAGCACCGGCGCCGAAAATTGGGCCACAATTTCGATGGTTCAAAACGGCGAATTTCGGCCTCTTGACTGCGTATTTCATTGGTGGGTGTCCGTCATGGTTGATGAGGGTAAATAGAAATGAGCTGAAAGGGACACGGCTATTAATGAGATGATGTGTGTATATTTCGACTCTAAGCACCTTTTCAAAATACCCAAACCTTGAAGAGGTCGCATTTTAGGCTTATGCACTGTACTATGTGTGTGATGCAGTTCATTTGCATTCTGTACACTTAAACTTTTTGGGTTACATGGGGGGGGGGGGCTGTTCAGAAAAGCCTACTACTTTGCTACTGCTGTTTTTGCAAAAGAATACTTTGACATTTGTGTGAGGTTTTTGGGATGTTTCACTTCGATCATACGTTCCTCACCTGTTTGAGGTCTTGTATGCTCCACAAGGGGGCGTTTGACTAGTCCACGGTGCGTCAGTGAATCCTCCGAACATGTTCCCGGTCTTTCCCTTCACTATGACAAGCGTGGGGCTGTACCCATCACAGAGTTTATGGAACCAGTCTGCTGTGGCGCCATCTCTTGTGGCCCGATAAAGGAGGCGCCAGGTTTGTGAGGATGCGCCACACCTGGAAAGGAGGTCAAGGTCACTGAGAGGTCAAGTCTGTCGGAGGTCAACCCTGAAGTTGTCATTTTTATGTCTTTATCAAGAAAAACATAAATAGTAGTTGATCTCAAGATTGAGGGCCGTATGTTCGGGTCGGACTTCAGCCACACTTTCATTAAAGTCAGACTTTTCTCAATGCTTCAAGCAAAGAGAAAGTCCTTCAGCTATATTTTAGGCTAAAGTCCGACCTAGGCTAAAGTCCGACCTAGGCTAAAGTCCGACCTAAGCATATGGCCCTGAAAGTTTGGCTTACCAGTTGTTGAGTATTTTTTGAAAGTGTTGGTGACCCTTTTTGAGAATATGTGTCCCGAGGAAGAGCTGAGACGATGACCTTGGCCGGAGACGTGACTGCTGGATTTGACCTGGGACGGCTGCCAAACGATACCTGCAAGTATGAAGCAACTTCTGACAGATGTCAACTGAAGGTGGATATAGGTACCCGGGACCTGCCGCTTGCTGAGGGGACGTGATAACCACTCGGCTAGGGCTCCTCAAATTTTGAGTTCATATCACTCACCTTTCCAGGGACACCTCCATCGGTATAAGGCCAGTTGGCTCAATCTCCTCAGCAAACACTTGGCTCTCGATCAACAACAGACGGACGTGGTCAATGACACCTTGCAGATGCTAGAAGAAGAAAGTCCCATGTCATAAAAGTGCGTTTCCCTTGTCCATAACAACTGTTAGGTTTGTACCCCATCAAACACGAGTTAGCTCAAGTAACGACAGCAAACAGATTTGTGCAAGGAGGTACACGACAGCCAGGGATTAAACCTGAGACCTCCTTCATCTGAGGCCCGAGCCAACAAACCCTTTTACAACAGTTCAGCCCTTTACTTGTGCTGCCACCTGCCAGTTGATTATCAAACTACGCGATGTACTTGCCCTCTTCACTGCTGCCCTCTCGGTCTCCTCCCATTCGTGGGACTGTTTGTCCAATGGGACGCCTGCGTTATATTTCCCCCACGACAGAACTGACCGCCAGACTTCATCCTCCTTGAGCAAGAACTGGAATTGTACCGAGAATTTAAATTAGAATCTTATAGACGATTCTCAAATTCGCAGATCTGCTCACTTCCGCCGAAATCTCAACCTTAACCTCGATCTGAAACCGGGTGACATGATGCCATCCATGATTCAGCTATGGTCCACTCTGATGCAACGTCTCCAACTTCATCATTACATGTACATGTACCGGTACTACTAATCACACCATCGCCATCTATCCTTTTTCTAACAAACTAAACATCAACCAGAAAACACATCCTTGTGTCACTTTTACTGCTTGCAATTCCAAATTTTTTTGAATTTTCTGTGATTTTTAAAGTGCACTGTTTATTGCGTCACGGACCTGACATCACGCCCGTCCGCGACGCAACTATTTAGCAAACAGTGCACTAATTACTAAAAAAATATCACGAATTTTGCCGTGGACTTACCCCTGAGTAAAGGGCACCGCAGACTGGCGATTTTTCGAGCGATTTTCTAGGCGACCGCCCTTGCGACCACAGAGGCGACTGAACATATTTTTAGTTTTTTTAGGTTTGTTGACTCGCTTGCGACAAATGCTTATTTGGAAGATCAGTGATGTCATGGATAACATCACTGATCGACCTCAAAGGTAATTATTGCAGGCGACGTAGTAGTCGCATCGGTAGTCGCCCCTATTTTAGTCGCCAGTGTGCGGAGCCCTTAAGGGAAGAGAAAAGCACGGGAACTCTAGACTTACAGTATCAGAGCTTATGATCCTGATCAGAGCTTCCTTCGGTAGTCTCAACCATCCGCTTGTTTTTACACATTTCTCCGCATTCTCCATGATAAAATCAACACAATGGTTGGCAAAATTCTCTCTGTTGTCAAATTCTGAAATTGATAAGATCAACATCAGTTGCATCAGGGCGGTGCCAGGTACCCCTTCTAATATCTTGGCCTCTTTTTCTTAGACATTGCCTGGTAGGCCTAACATCAAGTCCAGTCCATTCCAGGTGGACATTCAGAAGGACCTGAGGCGAACTGCTTACCCACTAGGCGGCGCATTTCACCTCAGACACAAGTCCAAGGCAGCCATATTGTTTATCAACAAACCCACGTGTAGTGACCGCGCCGGTGTCAGGACCGTGGGACTATTTTGGCCAGTTAAAGCGAATCGACAGCGGATTTTGTTTACATTTGGCTGGTGTTTGTAAACACAAAATTCAGCCAATCAGAATGCACGAAAATTTCTTTGTTGACATTCTGGAGAAGTTTGTTTACATTTTTTCCCGAAAATTCGTCCCCTTTCAAATTCTATTTCTAAATCAAATTTTTTCGATTTCGATTCGCTTTAAGATGTTCAACCTTATTTGCAGGATAAGTTGAGGCACAGGTGGAGAGTAGCCTGTCATGGACTCCACCCCGTTGTATAAGCTTAAGATCCAAAAGGGTTATGAAGCTTCAAATTATCTAATCTCTCTATCTATCTATCATATTATATACATGTATATAAACTTACCGGTATCTCACCCAATCTCCCAAATATTGATCAATAACGCAACGTTTTTGAGTGACCTACTTAGTTCATGCGCAAACTGGTTATTTCTATTTATTTTGACCTCTGTAATCATTCAGGACACCTCTCAATTTAACCACCAGTCCCGGAGGCGAGGGTTGGGAGGGTCAAGTTGCTGCAACCTGCAACTTGTTGCAGTCCACCTGTGACATTTACACATCGCAAAATCCAGCGTGATCTTGTTGCAACAAGTTCCACGCCTGTTTACGGCCTCATTAGTTTTTATGCAACAAACTGCATGAGGTTGCATATTATGAACCTTTGCATGTGTAACCCACTTTTACCAGTATGCAAGTCTGACTTATTTGTCAGACCTTATCAAAAAGTTCGTTATTTTGTACACAAAAATAAAGTTTCAAATTAATTGGAGGTTTCCATCAATTGATACAATGCGTTTTACTTGAGTTTCATGGTGTTTATTCATGGCACATTTATCATTTCAGCACGAAAAATTATAACTCTGCAGTAAAAACAGAACAAAAACAGGTGTCAACAGTCAAAATCATGTTAGAATGATTCTTATGCAGTTGACTAAATAGTATTGACCTGAATAGATTTATCACAGGCAGTTTAATCTCTGTCCTTTCATGATACGGATTGTTTTACCAAGAGACACCAGGTGGCAGCACTTCCTAGTCCATTCCTCTGGATACACTTGCAAGTGTTGCCATCTGGTGAAAACTTGGATAAAACGGTGTCATACAGACATACAGTAGAACCTCTGTTAACGGACACCTCTCTATTAAGGACACCAAAGTTCAGTCCCAAACTGGTCATTTTCTATTCATTTTGACCTATGTAATCAGGACACCTCTCAATTTAACCACCAGTCCCAGGGTTTCCGCCAGAGGGTAAAATGGGTAAAATTCCGTACCCTTAAATTTTTCCAGGGTACGGATTCGTACCCTCAAAAACGTTGGGTAACCATTTTTCCATGACATGCCGGACGAAACCAAACAACCGGCATGACCGGCGCGAGGATTTTTGCTTCAAAATATGCCTAAAATGGCACCAAACATCGTTTAAAACCTTTTAAAAATAAAAAATCCAAAGAAAGAAATAGCACTAAAATTGACACACAACGTGATAATATACAGGAAGTCAACTTCCAGATTTTGCAAATTTTCGACCCCAACCGGGGTCTTCTTCAGGCTGGCACTTAACAGTACAAGACTCTAGAATAGACTGAGCTGAGTCCCTGAAATAGATCTAAATATCCCTGCAAACAAGATGAGTGAGCAATATTTAAAAATAAAAAAAACTTTTTTCAAAAAAACTTTCAAAAATTTTTTTTCAAAAAAATTTTTTTTCAACAATTTTTTTCTTGGTCCGTACCCTGATTTTTTTTTCTGGCGGAAACCCTGCAGTCCTGAAGGTGAGGAGGGTCAGGGCAATGTCTGGAGCACAATTGCCTTGAGGAACTCCTTTACGTTGAGGAGCACTCTAAAATACGGACCAACAACTCTAATAGATTTCTAAGGCTGTGGCACCGAATCGCTTGTAAGCTTACAGTACAGGTCACAATTGACATCCCTAGGGCTTCGCGTAAGTTACTCGTAAGTTACGCGTAACTCACGGCTTTGCTTTCGCGTAACTCACTGCGTAACTCGCTAAAATCGCGCAACTCGCCTCGTAAATCACTGCATAGCTAGCGAAATTCGCGTAACTCACCTCGTAAGTTACACGTAACATAGCTCGTGAGTTATTGCGTAAGTTACGCGCAACTTACGGGAATTTAGGGATGTCAATTGTGACCTGTACTGTACGTACCTTCTTTTCCTCCATTCCTTAACGTTGCTGCCAGGAAATGGCAGACATTCTCAGCACACAGCGACTGCTGAACGAGATTCTCACAATGTTCGGTCAGCGCTTTCAGTCCGAGGAACTTGCTCATGTGGAGGATGTGGAATGTATTGAAGTCATTTACCAAGAGCGAGATCTGAAAAGAATTCACTCGAAACTCTCAACTGGGGGTCTGGTTTCCTCCTACGTTACGTATGATTTGCCCGATATCGCCAAAAGAGCCAATAATAAGCCAAGTAAGAGCACATGCACTCAGTGGCCCGTATTCTAGAAGCCTCCTAAACTCTAAGGTCCACTTTAATGCCCTGCAAACAATCGCTAAACTAGACCTCAGAGTTAAGGAAGCTTCTAGAATACGGCCCAATATGTCAAGCCATACTAGCATTATTGGTCCTCGTAGGTACAGAAGAGGCCATCTCTCAAGCTGCTCATGTTCCTCACTTGGATGGGGTCTTTTACTTGCCCTCGCAAAGGCACAAGGTACAAGCCACCATGGAATGCACCACTTTTGTTCAGATTTTTAGAGCAGTCATCTCTGTCCTACAAACACACCACAAAATCATCCACGGTTCAGCACCCTCAATAGATTCGCACCAAAACAATAAAATACCAAAGTCACAGACGTTAAATCAGACAATTATATCAGATTTTGATGAAATATGTTGTCTGGAGGTTTCCATTGTTACAACACGGAGAGAAATCACAATAATTCTGCGCCACGGCCCTCGGGCGATTATTTTTCATTGTCTGATGGAATGATTATCAATTTTCTGAATGTTCAGGGAATCGTGTCAGCTTTTTAATTGATTTTTACCTGTCAATCAAAACTGTGACAGCAATTAACGATGACATCGAACAGTATGTAGAGAATGACTTGTATCAATAAATCACCAGAAATGAGGGTTAAATCTTGAGCCATGCCACCGACGTTCAGAGGCGAATCCAGGATTTGGGAAAAGAGGGGGGTACCCTGTGCTAGGAACATTGGAAGTTGCACCAAATTCCACAGAATTTCACAGTCAATTTTACAGATTTGTTGGCCAAAATGGGGAGATGTGTGCCTGGGGCGCCCTTCTGGATCTGTACTTGACGTTAACTGCGGCAAAGTCTTCGTCCTTTTTTATTTTCTTCAAAAGTTGACTGGTACATTTGGCCTAAAGCTGTAGTTTTTTCATACGAGATGGAAATCAGTTTATATCATTGGTCTACAGTGTAGGCCTAATTTGTGAGGTATAAAGGGTTAATTTGGCCTGCTTTCAGCTGCCAGTCAGTCATGTTTTACCAACAAAACAGTCATGTTTGAAAAGCAGAAATGGTGCATATTGTTCAATGCGTCCGCAGAAATACGTAAAATATGGCATTGAATCATGGGAAATGCGAAATTAAAATGTTTTCCAATGACGAACGATGTAGTTGATTAAATCTGACATTAATTGTGCTAAGATAATGACTGTATTATTTTTCATAGATTGATTCGGCGGGATGCAAAATTGCGGTGAAACGTTGACATTGTCCGACCATAAACTGAGTCAGATTTCATCCCAGAGTTTGGATGAATTGATGGTGTTCTATTCATCCCAGAATGCAACTATTTTTGCCGAAGCTTTGTGTACGTTTCGATCAGGTTCACGTCAGTTCAGCTTGAATCACGAGGCGGGAGAACTCTTCAGTGTTTGGAGGTGATGACACGACACATGGTTCACAGCCATTAGTTAGAATCATATTTTACAGGGGGCGCTAGCAACATGTGTTTTTCATTGAATACGACTCAATAGGATGAGACTAATGTTGACAATATACTCAACTCCCACTTTCAGACATCAGTTTCTAATACATGCACCAAAGCCCCTCATAAGAGCCCAGCTCCAAAGTTTTCACTACACTGCCCAACTTGACAATCCTGCGCCCTTGATCATACCAGATGCATTCTGGGAATTCAACACTTTGTAGGTCATACAGAGTTACGTCACAACAGGCAGAGCACTTTACCATACACTAACCTTGCCAGTGTAGATGTACGTCAGCACGTCTTTGAACAGGACGGCATCAAAATGTGGGTACCTGATGATGGTCTTGTTGTATTTGCGACTTCTGGGGGACATTTCTGAAGTTAGGGCCTTCTGGTGGTCTTGGAAGTTGGAACACCTGCAAAAGAAGGAATTTCTAAAGTATTGAATCAAAAGCTGAGCACCAAATACTGTAAACCGTGAAATTTTCGCAGCGCTAAATGTTCGCGATTTTTGGGGTCGACGAATTCGCTAAGAATAATTTTTCGCGATTGGAACCCTTCAGCTTCATAAAACCTCAAGAACCAATGATTTTCGCACGATTTATGTTCGCGTTTTGAGCCTCGAGCGCGAAAATAAAACGCACGCGAAAATTTCACGGTTTACAGTATGGCATTATTGGCTCAATAGCCTAGAGGCTTTGCAAATGACGTCACAAGCCGCCAATGCTGCAGAGGCGCAGCGAAATGAGCTGTGCATGTCCCAATGACGTTACGTCAAACAATGGCGTGGCGCACTTCACCAAATGGTCGGCTCACACCCTGTGTCCTCCAGAATTGCTGCCAGGATGACGTCATTGCAAAGCCTCTATACACAATATTGAGCAAATTTTAATGTGCAGCAGGAGGAAACCAGAGTGCCCGAAGAAAACCAGAGCTGTCAAAGAGAATGAAGAATCGGTCTGACTGGGCTTGAACCTGGAACCTCAGTGGTGACAGACTGAGCTGTTTCCACTGCACCACTCTGACTATACAGTAAACTCGAGTTTAAACCACCGGTTCATTATGTTCATAAGCACTCCCAAAGTAGGGCCAAAGTAGGGTCAGTTTCACCCTAGGCCTTAAGCAACTATTCATTCCATCACGTGGTTGTGATTGTACAAGCAATTCCAGCCATTCAGCGTAATAGTTGTTATGTTTTATTCACTCCCATTTCGATTGTGGGTGTGCTTATGAACCGGTGGTTTAAACTCGAGTTTACTGTATATGTGAGTGTCCATTCAGGACCAAGAAATGTGGCCAAAAATTCACATGTGAAACACACAACTAACCAGTGTGGCCTTGAGAATCCACTTCAGAGGTTTCTACGCAACGCACCAGTTTTGTTTGGCCTGAACACCAAACCCTTCACCATTTTTTGAACAAAGACACATTTTAAGTGGAATATTAGTATCGAGTGTCCATTTCTTTAATTTCATTTTATCACCTTCGAACCCGGCGTGAAATTTCATGCTATTTTTTTCTTCAGGCTTCGAAACTTAATCCCTTCAATCAGTTTTCCCACTTAAAATTGTACAAATGCTCAATCTCATTTTTCTCGCCCAGGGAGAAGAAAAATTAGACAAATTTTTGAAGCAATTTCTGTATTAAACGTAAAATGGTTGATGCCGGCTACCAAACCAGGTCACAAAAGTTCCTCCGGATTGGAAAAAAGACTTTGAGAGATGAGAGAGCCTAATTTGAGAAAATCAGTGAAGAAAAATAAAGAAAAAAAACACTGATTTCAGGACTATGAACAGATATAAAAAATCTAATCATAGATTTTAAAACCGTCTGAACAAAATTTTCATCTGATGGTAGTTCCATTGAATGTGGAATAAAATTTTCCATAATACGATGCAAGAATTGCCCGCAGGGTTCGTAAGATCATCCAACCAAAGTAGGACGTCGAAAAAAATTAGATGATCGAGTATCGTGCCGTAATCAGGTTTTTATTTCATAAATTAACCCCTTCACCTCTACATACGGTGTGAAATTTCTCGTTTTTGCTCCAAGGTGTGTCTCAAGGTTCTTAATTGCCCTGAGATACGCCGGATTTCCTAATCAAAAGGTTGGACAAAGAAGGACAAAGGATGGTGTAATGATTGCCTGGGGGGTCTATTCTGAGACTGAGCTCCTGGACACCGTGTAGCCAGCCAGGGGGTCGAAATGAGAGGAAGTTGCTTGGGGGTTCATTAAGCTTTTGGGGGGGATTTTGAAAGCAAACTCAAGTGATACCGGAAGTAAGCAGCATAAGTTTCCACTCGATCTATAAATTGTCACAGGAGGTACCCAATAGCCAATTTGATGACTCCAGGTACATGTGAAGAAATTGGTCTAATTTTCAAAGTTTGAAATGAAGGCACTGAGTGTGTCCTAAACATGACTATCCAGCCAGTTTTTACATATTTCTGGGAACAAAGTGAAGTCTCTGTTTTACTTTTGTATCCAGTTTGAAGTTTCTAGGCCAAATGAGAAGAAAGTGAAGGCACTCACAGAGGGATTTACAGAGGAAATCTGCCCTGGTGTCGGGTGAAAAAGGGTCAAAATTCCAATCAAAAGAACAGGTTGATATCCCCCCTAAAAACATTAGAAGAAACTCATGATTGGATGAGTAACTCGTGGTTTTGAGTCGCCGCTGCCGCAGGAATGAGACGCGTTTATCTCCGCGGTATTGACCTCCAATCAAATCACTTACGTCGTTCCCACTGACTCATGGGATAGCCGAAAGACGCACCACCAGATGAGTGCCGGACCCCTCAAAGTCAATTACTGATTGAAGAATCTACGGGTGAAATTGAGGGATTTGTCTGCAAGGAGTACCGTCTTATGGTTCTGTACGATTATAACGAGGACGGAATTCGGTTTGCCATAAATTGTGGAATCAATAGGAAGTAATCGGCATTAAATTCGTCTTTATTGACAATAAACAGGCTGACTAACCAATCGCCTGCGGTGTGTTTCCCATGTTATACAACGACGGAATGTCAGAATCATCCTCGATGGTTATTTGTTTATGAGTGAATCATTGAGTGTGACGGCTACCGTTTGTCGTGATTTAGTCTTCCCTACGCCAACTACCATTGAATTCTGGCGGAAGTTTTTGAATTTACCACAAGGGGGCAATGCTGGACCTACATGTACATGTATGGCAGGAATCAGCATTACAAGATACATGTATCTGTATAATCGGTTGTGTGGTCAGAAGGGTCACTAAATCGAAAAGTAGAAGGTGGACAAGTGGCGATCACATCCGCTTAGCAAGCAGCAGGTCTCGGGTTCGAACCCAGCCTGGGCCATATGGGATTTCATTCCCGGCTCTTCACGTCTGACGCATGGGACAATAAGCTGTGGTGCCTTGTACCTTGTATCTTTGCCAGGGCAAGTTAACTGTCACCCTGGGTGGATATTCTTTTGCACAACCTCTCACCAAGGATCAGGAAGGGTCACCCCCATAAGTTGGTGCTGTCCAAGGACCCAAGGGGTCAACATTTTGCAATTCCAAAGGTCCAATTTGTTGAATATTCAGGGGGCGAGGCGCTGACCATTGAGTCACCAGGTTGTGGTGTCAGTGTGTAGGACTCGCCCAATCACACGTCACGAATCCCCAGAGGATTCAATCGAACTGTAATCAAATCACATGCAAGTAATTTGCAAGATCGAGGGTCAACGTTGTGTCTCATATCACAGAATGTTACTCATTACAGCCTTTTGTGAACCTTTATCATCATTTTGCAGTCAATTTTGAAAAATATGAGATTTGATACCAAAACATCTGGGGCTTGCTCAGCTGTGAAATAAAGTTTAAATGCAAAGTGAACAAAGTGACTGCAGTGCACCATCCTGACATCATGACGAGAATAAGGGACAGACATGAAGGACGTGAGACCCGACACCCTTTTTTACCAAGTTAGGAAGCACAACTTTCTATCCCCTTGAAAGTGACACCAATGACCCTTTGAATCCACGACGCTCACGCCATGACTCAGACCCCCGCGGCGACGTACGACAAAATGTCGCACCAACGATGTCACATTCTCAAATCCTGTGAAAAAATCCAATATGCATTTAATTAGTATTCGCAATTAGTGTATTTGTAACGAGGTTATCCGGTGATTCAATCGGTGTGTCACATCGTTAGCGGGATGCGTCGGAATGATGCGCGAGATTCAGCATCAGACAAGTGGTGCATAAGAACTCATCCCGATTTCAAGTACCCAGAATTCCCTGCAGCAATACGCGATACGTGAAATTCCTTTCATGTGATATGTGGATCTGTAGAGTTCGAGTGACTTAAAGTCGTGGAAACTGAGACGCAGATTTTAGTTTGCAGATGGATAAGGAGCTTGTGAGTCTGATACCCGAGGCAGGGTATGACAAATCCTAGAGTGGCCGCAGTGGTGCAGAGATTGCGTGTCGGACTAGGCCGAGAGTCATGGGTTCAATTCCCAACCAAGTCGCACTTTGTATTCTCAACTGGTATGACAGGATCACGTGAGATGCAAAAATGTGACCCACTCGAGCAAAAGTAGGCACTTGTCGCAGGTGATCATCATTGGTCATCAGTTATACTCAACTATTATCACTGCTGTCCACTACTATTGTCAACCTACAGAGACTACATTTCAGCTATTGTGTTGTAAGGCCGTTAACCCTTTCCTCAGTTGTGACATGCGCCTACCTTTGCTAGATCAGGCCACAAATGAGCTGCTCCTTATATGCCCGCTGTACGATCAAATGTTTCATCCAATTTTCTGAATATGCTCAATAAAGGCCTACACGCGCGTTTATACATTGAAGCCCCAATGGGCCCGGAATCTGAATTTCCAAAAAATTGGATGAAAAATTTGATCGTGTACAGCGGGCATTAGTTCCCCAGAAAGGTTTCTGGAGAGACTGGGGTGATAATGTGAAGTGCTTTGAGACTGTACAACAATAAACAGACTCTCTCTTCAGTGCAGCATGTAACACAATGCAACGCAACAAGTTTCCGTGCATAAAAACTCCCTACGGATCCCAAAAATTGATTATGCCAAAATTTATCTCAATCCAGCGGAAATATTATTCATATCACCATTCCACGGTATTAAACACTTCTAATTTCCGCAGCCAAGATGTGGCATGATAGCCGACGACGGGATCCAGCGTTATCCGGATGCGATGAGTCATCAAAATGCTTATCGACAATACAAAGTCAATTTCTAACTTATACTTTAATCTTTTCTATCTCAAACCCTGTCAGACTTCATCAATGTAAGCTTTGGTCATCTTGAGATCAACAGGACGAGTTACAACGGTTTGTGTCCTCGGGCAAGTTGTTTGACTTTCATTGTATTTGATTTTTCTGTCAGGGCTGAAGCCATAGCATTATTGGCCCTTGTAAGTGTGGAGGAGGCCACCTCAAGCTACTATGTTCCCCACTTGGATGGGGTCTTTTACTTGCCCTCGCAAAGGCACGAAGTACAATGCACCACGGCTTACTGTCCCATGTGGGGACTGTCATTGTCCTTTGGTGGTGGTGTAACCAGAACAAAAGCTAAGAGTTCCAAGTTTGAAACAAGGAGTCTAGTTTTAGGTTTTTATTGAAGATGGCAGCACAGGTGGTTAAGGAGAAATATACTAGGCCTAGATAAGGGATGGTGTGTGACTTCAGTACATGTATTTTCCTCTGACAAGGGCAGCCCTGTTTTTAAAGGACACCCAGTTTAGTAGTCCACAGTGACACAAACACAAATCAAGAACAGTTTGTTCTGTTGTGTGAACGATGTCTATAGGCATGACAGGCCAAGTAGAGTGTGATTTGAAAAACTTGTGCCTTGTTTTGCAGATATTAGCTCCAATGGTGGGATTTGCAGCATCTCGCACTCAATGGAAGCAGGGAGGTTGGTGAATCCCTTGCGTTCCGAATCTGACGCAGAGTTCATGGGAACTGCCGAGACCTGAGGGATTTGTCCCGACATCTCCCGTGGGATTATGATGATAACTTGACAAGATCTGACCGGACACATTATCTGTCATATCCACCACTGGATACATGAATATGTCAATCAAAATATGAGAAGTTATCAAGGTCATGATGGTCAGTCACCCCGGCCTTGCTGCTGGTTCTAAATATGTAAATTGAGTTGAAAGCCAAGCATCAAAGGTTGGCTCCCTATGGGTAATTCAGCTGTAGAAAGCTATGGGCAGTTGTTGATGTCACTGGTCAAAGCGTACATCCATCTTATCAGGCCACGGTCACGTCGCCCTTCAACTATGCTCCCTTTGAACAAGGGTACGAGTGATTAGAATGCTTGTCAGGGCAAGATGGGTGTAAGTCATAAGGAAACCATCAATGGTGAATTGCCCATTGAGAACCAATGGTAAATTGCCCATTGAGAGCAAATGGTAAATTGCC
>NMRB01003950.1:0-10693 GCA_002633025.1 Notospermus geniculatus | reverse complement strand
CCTCGATGCAGTGGTGCCATCTATCACCTGATTTAGTTAGCATTCAGCCCTCTTACCCTATAATAAAAGATATGACAGCATTTTGCCACACTCTTAGATTTTTTTTTCTTGGAGAGGTAAATTGTTTTTCTTGGAGAGGTAGGCCCAAGTCATAGGAAGGTTAGGGGAAAAGGCCTATCTTTTTAGGTACGGTACTCTATGACTGTGTGTTCAGCTGTTTATGGCTGACATCCTGACATGCCTTACATGTAGCTAGCCAACCTATTTACTGCTGTAGCCCCGGGCTGTAGCCTACTAGGGCTAAGGCTATACATACAGTCAATGGATACTAGTAGATGATGCACTGATTATTGATATGACTGCAATGTGTCTGCACTTCTATAGGCCTGACCTAAAAACTTACTACCCTGCACGAGGCCCCAGTTCTTATTACTTCGTGGATGTCCTCATCTCATTGAAATTCCCTGCCGGGGCCTCGTCTATACCAATAGCATGCATACGTGCGGGGCATACATCACGACAGGCCCATCCTAATTGTTTTAGAATTCATTCATTTATTTATTGGCATTATTTATTTCAATTTTAGGTGCAGTGGAAGGACTGGGGTACGGCAAAGTGCGAGTGTGATAGTGATGTTGTGATCCTTTTGCATGTAGATGCAATACTTCAAAGAAAGCAAGCTAGATCAGTAAGTTGAAATCTAAAGAGCTATAAGCCTACATTTTTTAATTTTATTCTTCCAAAAAAAAGTGGATTTATTTACTTAGCCTGATTTGATATCCTCTACATGAGTTCTAACTGATTTCACTTTTCCCTCAGGTATTTTCCTCTTGTTTGATGACTGATTGACCGGCCATCGTGCAGCCATTGACTCATAGAGAGGACGCTGGATGCTATAGTGGCATAATTATCTACACTGCAATCCAAAGGTGAAGCAGCGAACAGTTTTCAACGTAATAACAGAATAAACAATAACAGAAATAAACTCTGAAATAAACTACAAACTGTGTAAAGGGCAGTGAGATGTAGCCTAGTCATTGAATTTGCTGGGTAAATTTCACTGTCCTGTCATGTTGATATAAAATTCTGTGATATTCTGCATGCATGAATGAAAANACACGTACAGAAAGGAATTTACTTGAAGATCTTGACAGCTGAAGGTGAGGAGAGGGTGTGTTGAAGTAGGCCTAGGAATGCCATGGACCCAGTATTCAACTGGAATCAAGATTCAAGTAAAGGCTACAGAACTGGAAACCAATGATGACAGTCCATCTTACGAAAAATAACCTTGTAACTGTCAGAGTGTTAAAGGAGTATGGTGGTTGGGTGGCGATTCCCGCTGGCCTGAAAACTGAAAACGTCACTCCTCAAGTTTCCCAAAAAGATTTCATAAGGAACTAGGCAAGTAATGTGATTCACTTATAGAGACTGTGTAACAGTAAAAAGTCCCTAACAGAAGCTTCACACAACAAAAAATATTTGTCAGTTCTCCTTTAATTGTTCTTACAATACAAGTCAACATGGATTATAAACTAAGATTGAAATCAACAAAGTCTGACACAAAATGGGAAAAAATACATTGTTTCAGATCTCAAGAGATTTAAACCCATTTTCGCAAAGAGGATGTTTCCCCCAAGACTTTTTTAGAATGCTTCCCAACTCCTGGGAGTTTCATGCACATTCCTCTGCACTTAACACTGCTATAAAAATTTCATAGGCTGTTTCGAGTTTTGTTGCAACCGAGCAGCAGAATGACAACCACCACTGACGTTGAGGACTGTGAGGAAGTAGTGACGAGATATCCTTTGTCATGGTTTTGAAAGTCTATAACCTGAAGGCCCTACATATAACCTGTTAAATGCCAAAATTTGAAGGAACACAGCGGGTGCAGTGGAAGATTATGTGAACTGAAGACAACTGGATTATTATCTGTACCAGACATGGTTTGATCGCCAGTGCTATCATAGGAAAACATTTAATGGTGAGTTCTCATATTTTATTTAAACTGCATGAATCGCTTTGCTTGGCTGTCATTGTTTTTACAGATAGAGTACAGTAACTATTGCTAACAGCAGTTGCTCAGTTTCCTATTTAATTATAGTGGAACCTCTCTAACAGGGCACTTCTGGAACTGTCAGATGCTGTCCTTAATAAAGGTGTCCTGATAAAAGAGGTCAGACTAATGGAAATTGAAATATGGTGGAACCAGGGACCTCTCTATTAAGAACACCTTTGAGACCGACAAATGTTGTCCTTAATTGAGAGGTGTTCTGATTACAGAGATCAAAATGAATCGACATGACCAATTAGGGACGGACTTGCTGTTCTTAATACAGAGGTGTCCTGGGAGACTGGTGTCTGTTAAGGGAGGTTCCACTGTTATAGGGTGATATTTTGCTAGCAGAGCAATCTAGGGTGTCTCACTGCCCCTATCATGAAATATGTGGGAACGAGTTTAGAATTCCCGATCAGTGCCCAAAAAAGGTCATTGATTGACGGAATAAGCCGCATTGTACAATAGGATTTCCATTGTGTGCCTCGGAGTAACGTCACTTCCGATCGGGAATTCTAAACTTTAGCCAATATGTGACACCCATCTCATGTTCTGACTTTATTTTGAATACTAACCTGGCCATAATAATAATTCTGTGTGCGTAGAACTTGATTTCTTCCTTTCCAACGACCAGGATGACATCTGCTGATGCCGTGTCCGTCAACAGATGGGCCATGTCATTGAGCAGCTGTTGTGTATCATTGATGCTGGACGTGGAGTTAGAGGGTGGGCCGTGGTCCATCGTGATGTCCATTGCTCATGATATACTGTCAAAAAAGAAAGAGAATCAATTTGCTGTACATAGAAATGTAACGGCAAACAGTCCGACCTATAACATGGGATCTACATCAGAGGGATTTCTTAGCTCTCTTTTTACAAGCCTACAGTGACTATCAAGACCATATTGGCCAAAAAGACGCATCTAACAAGGCCTGCCTGACGTACCGTATTCTATTCTAGCCTAAATCGGTTTTTATTTCGTATGGATAACAATACTGCCCTACAATGGAATGGAAGACTGCAGTATCTGCATATTGCAGTCTTCGTTTGGAAGCAGCATATCTCCCTTGTTTTAGGTGGCAGCTCTGAATAATTTTGCAAGAAAGGAGAGCAGTATCTACTGATGCATTTACACACCTACATTGTCCACTTCATTGAATAGGAAAGGCTGCAGAGGCTGTACAAGGGAAGACTGCAATATGCAGATACTGCAGTCTTCCATTGTAGGGCAGAATAAAGCTAATCTAGCTGGCTATCTATCTATCAGTGACCACAATGCTGGACCAAGCCTGGGGTGGGGGTGGGGGTGTGGGGGCTCTGCAGGGGATGTAGGCCTACCGTGGAGGAGGGTCAGGGAGGGAGGCCTAAGATTATTGGGCTGCTCATCTACCCCTAAATGAAATGATTTCGGCCTGTCGTCAGCCACCACAACAGAGTCAAATCTATAAACTACTGTCCGTATTTAGATCAGAATGCTCATCCGACAATTGGAGCATAGGAAACGCTGTACAGAAATGAACAGGTGAAAAAACAACGCAAAGACACATGGTTTTGACGCTTTTATTCAGTAAAATAACAAAATTTAACAACACAGAAGCAATCCAGATGCAATGACCTTTTATTTATGTGAATTTTGTGTAAATCGATGAAGAGGAAAGTTAGGAAATGTGAGCTTTACCGAACAAAAAGTTTCCAAAAAGTTCTATTTTTGACAGCTGCTGCAGCGCCACCACATGACAGGCGGGAGTTTGAGGAACTGAAATTGTCGACAAAAAAGTGACCGAAAGATAAAATAGGCGGGTAATTCAAACTTGGCGCAGCCCAGAACTTGTCTTTTGTCGTGAATATTTGCCTGTTGAATGCTTATTTCAGCCCATCAAAGTTTGAACGGCATTGAATATTTGTAACTGATTAAAATTTCGGTGATTTGGAGCAGACGACGGCTACTGGAATTATCAAAAGTTTATATATCACGAGCGACGACAACAACAAACACAGGTCTCATGAGCCAGTTTGCCAAGAATACGCGCAATGTGTCTCACTGAACAGTTTGGAGAACTATTTTTTAGTTGAAAAGTTCGGTCTATCTGTCAGGTGCAGACGCGCACCAGTCTTTGACTTAAATTTGACAGGCATCATTAATTTGACGGGGATTGACGTATTTTTGAACTGGTACAGGAATCGGCGAGCAAACCCGGCCAGTGTAACAGTAGAATATGTCCCCAGGAAAAAAATGTCCGCTTCTATTGTTCCATGACGGATCGTCAGAGATTAGAATGGCCCAGGACAGTTTTCCTGGGACATTCTTTACATTCACGCAGGGCGCATCATTTGTCCGATGAAAAAGCCCACCAGCGCGACAGTTACCAATCCTGGACGAACCGCAGGCTGGATTGATGGAGGCCACGTCCCCTTTAACGTAATTTATGACTCTGCCATGAAATTCCATAACAGCCGAGTTCCAATCCTTCAGTTTCAATCTACGGCAGTATTAAACAGGTACGGTGCCCATTTCCTTTCACAATTACATCCCAGAATCCCCCATTCATGCATTTCCGTTATCTGATAACCAATAGGATGATGGTATGTTTTGATAATGGCCGAATCAATAACTAGTAGTGTAACCATTTAGAGTTTCAATAAACCCATACAACATCGTCTGCTCTCCCGTAAATAGTTTTAGCAGAATAAATGCGATGTTGTTTGTAGGGTTATTTCAGTGATACACTTTCTGTCGCGAGTACACATCATTTTTGTTGTCCTGAAACAGCGGTGACAGAACGGATCCTGATGACAAAATCCCGATGCTGCGTCGGTTACTGTTTCAATACAACAATTAAGGATTCTCTGTCGGACAATTAGCCGAAACTGCGGCTGTGAATGGTGATATTGACTGCCTAGTGATCCCGTATTGACAGTTACAGTCACGGTTTGGGATGAGTATATATCGGCGTTCATCGTTTTATTGAACGCTGACCCGGGATACGGAGGCTGGGATGCAGTGGTATACGGGATTCTGACCAGAATGGTCGACTGACGTCGAAAACACGGATTTGTCGCCTTAATACTGAGTTATTTTGAAGCTGTCATGGATTTTTTCGCAATTTTGTCTCAAAGGATAGTTCAACTCGCCGGTAGGTAGTTCTCTTCTTTCAACAGTCGTGTATTCAATCTTTTTGGATGTCCCATGCCACCATGGCCACGTGGTGACGACACCCCATGCGGAGATGTGAGCCGCCATCTCCAAATCCGAGAACACACGTCATCCGCGGTTTAATAGAGAGTTTTCGCAAAGCCCCCGAAACGCCGACGCGAACGTCTATATATAGTTCGGTGCTCTCTTCGTGGCATCGAACAAAAGGATAGACGTTCGCATTGACGTTTCGGGGCTTCGCGAAAACTCTCTATTAAAGAATACTGGTACGTGAATTCATTAGCTCTAATTGACAATATTGGGCTGATTGGTGAAGCGTAGGAGGAAACCGGAATGTCGTCAAAGAGCATGCGCTTGGGGATTGAATTCGGGACTTCAGCGGTGACTTGCGCAGGGACGTTCTCCACTCCGCCACTCCTTGCAGCCGGACCGACCGGGTCTTATGTAGGAACTTGAAGTGTAGCTTAGCGTTATAAGATGAGACGTAGCTTACCTCTTTAACAAATATCAGAATATTTCTGCCAATACTAACCGCATCGAGTGGCTTGGTGTAACATCTTTGGCCGAGCACGACGAAACTAAACGCACCGCTGGGTTACTTGGGGGGTACTCATGAAATCACCTAGGTCATTCCCCTTTAAGTCAGACGCGTTACCGTCCTCTCCCCCCCGCCCGTCTCACTGTACACGCACCATTTGGTAGTTCCCGTACACATTATGGATTCGAAAATCGAAGCTACAAGTTTGATAATGGCAAAACGATCTTATCACCAAATAAGAAAATGCTTATTTCGATGCAGAGAATTTTGACGCCATAGGGGGAACTCTCGAAATCCTTACTTAACGCGATGACTGAGGGCCTTTAAACCAGGAATGATCGACCCGACATAGGCTAGGCCTATGGATGACAAAATCAATCTTCATCAATAAAATAGACTTCAGGCTTCATGAAATACGTAGTGTAGGAAGTCTCCGCACGTCGATGCGAATTTCAGCGTGGTCTCCGAACCTTCAGAACGTCCGAACATTTTTCGTCGCGGTTTGGGACTCTTGCGTTCGAAACTGCGGCTATGATGCTGCATGTAGCTTATCATCCCGTCCGCCAGCTGATCTCAAATCAATACGGAAAAACCTCGGTTTTGTGACAGAGACAGGAATATATGTGTTCCGTGGTGAGGTGAACCCGTTGCGTCCAGAATGACGGAAGGGTGCCCAGGAGACGGGACGCCCAGGTCCCGAACTGGCGTCAGATAGGACAGGCAGCATTCACTGTACGCGTGTTCCTATTGGAGGAAACAGCGTTGGGATTTCACTGGCTTTACCCGCCTCATCCCTGCATCATAGTTCATTGGAAATGGTCTTAACCAGTGGCTGATCAATTGATACAGTCCTGATTGAGTGTAACATATTGAACCCTGTCTCGTCTTATCTTGATTATCAGTTTATAGCTGTCATATGAAGGCTAGACGTTTTATCGTCCGTCAGTCATCCGAGGCATTGCAGCATGCACAATCCATGCTGTTACACTGTTAACACTTGCCGCACCTACACATTCCTTGACAATCCATGCTGTTACACCGTTAACACTTGTCGCACCAACACATTCGTTGACAATCCATGCTGTTACACCGTAAACGCTTACCGCACCAACACATTCGTTGACAATCCATGCTATGTTACACTGTTAACACTTGCCGCACCAACAGATTCGTTGACAATCCATGCTGTTACACTGTTAACACTTGCCGCACCAATACATTCGTTCTAGCGCCTTGATAGCCCAGTGGTCCCGGGCCATAATGATTAATCATCCCTGGCTCTTCACGTCCGTCACATGGGACAGTAAGCCGTGGTGCCTTGTACCTTGTGTCTTTGCAAGGGCAAGTAAAAGACTCCATCCCAGTGAGGAACATAGCTTGAGACGACCTCTTCCGTACCTACCAGGCGGGCCAATAATGCTATGGCTTCGGCCCTGATGGGAAATATGTTGTTTTTGGGGCGAAATTATTTGGACACCCTGAGGTAGAAAAAGTGCTTTTAGTCTTAGAGAAGTTCAACATGCCCATACCGTTTGAAAGTTGCAGACTTGCTTTTCTGTTTGCTGCAGTGAGACCAATATGCATTGGATACGGGAAACGTGTTGTTGAGAAATGCTGGAAAGCTACTAGTCTCATATAATTAAGTTCCCGAGAAGCCTGGTGAGTTCCCGCGGAGTTGGGTTTGAAACACGGCGGGTGACCAAGTTGGCACAGAAAGTTTCACAGCTAGACGGATTCGACCGAAGATTTTTTATTTTCTTGCAACGCGTTGGTTGAGATGGTGGTGGGAAGCTTCTATCAATTCCCGATTCATTTGTGTTGGAATTTATGTTCGGATGGAAACAAACAAGTTTTCAAGGTTAAACGGTGAGTGTTTTTAAAAACAAGGGGGTCTTCGCTTTTTTCCCAAACAGTCGTGGAATATTTTCAGCAACTCGTAGTCCACTCGCCACAAAAAAACGATCGTTTCCCAAAATCACGAGTCATACTCTCGTTCGCGTGATCTCGCGAGATCCAGCCGCTCCGCGGATTACAAACCAACCTCGCACCAAAAGGCTTCAAGGATCGCTATGTGTACATTCTGTGCTTACAGAGTGTACCTAGGGACGGTAATGATCACTTTCGTTGTGATTCCCAGAAGTAATTATTCTAAATGGAGATGGTGAGAGAATGTGACCGTGGGAAGTGCTGGTTTTAACTAGCGTATGTCCCTGGCGGCTCCGCTGCCATCACGTCAATACGGAGACGGATGGACACAGGGGCCGTCACATGTCAATCCATATTTTTGTCTGTAGTCCAGGACGGTGATTCTGGCGCAAACAGACGATGATTCGGGCGCAAACAGACGATGGTGACGACGATGACGATCGCCGCCGAAGTTGCAGGAATGGTTGTTCCAAGTATTATACGGCAGAAGGAAACCAAAGTTCTGCCCTAGATTTGTCGTTTCTTTTTTGACCTCTGTATTCTGGACACTTCTTAGTTAAGGACAAAATTTGTCAGTCAAAAAGTGTCCTTGGAGAGGTTCCACTGCTGTTGTCGTTTGGATTAAACTGCGCTGTGTATTGGGATGACGATGGGCCACACTCACCGATAGAGGTCGCGCCATTTTCCAAACCAGAGCCATCTGGCGCAGAGCGCACACATTAACACGTGGCTTAGACTGGTTCCTTGTCCACGTACCACTCCCAAATCCACGATTTCGGAGCACACGCGGACATGACACTAGTCTAACATGTCGAAACATGGCTTCAGTTTCCCTCAATGACAAAATTGACATCGCAACATTAATTTCCAGTTACTTCTTTACTCTTGAACACAAATTTGAGAAAAAACCACAAAATTGACATCCTCGCGTCAGTCGCATATCAAGTTAGCATGATACGGACTCGGGGTAGTTGCGCTAACAATTAGTTGATTAGTGATGAGTCGGCCTTGTCAATACCATTCCTCACCGATACCACCGCTATTAGCCAAGCTAGCCATTAGCTACATGTTACTTTAGTGCGTTTGTACAATTCAACAGGGATTTGTGTTAGCTTTAGGATTTGGGTTTAAACATGCTGCGCTGCGCTAATGTACTCAAGGAGGACCGAAGCGGGGGCTAGGAATCGGGTTTTTCTGTTAGGAAAGCTAGACGTGGATTCCAAGTGTAGTTTGTTATTCATCGGGGAGTTTTTTATTCGTTCTTTGGCTGATACACCCATGACGAGTCAGAATTCATGTCATTTCATCCAGGATAGGTTTGGGTGGCGTTCTTGGTGTTCGCGATTCGGTGATGCCATGCGGTTGGAGCAAATCCAGCCTCGACCCGGAAAATATCAAGTCAGATGCGGCTGAGAGGAATGACGAGTTAGAGTTTACTGTAAGCTAAACCAGCGAATTCAGTTCATGGATTAAACGACATAAAGAACAGACTGCGGACATTTCGTAAGCGGAGTAGCAACCTCAGTTTGGCGCCAAATTTAGGTCGGATTTTGGCGCCAATTCGGTCGGAATATGCCAAATTCAAGGATTCAGTAACACAGGACAGAGCGGGGAATCTCAAATTCAGGTAGGAAAGGGCCTGGTCGATGTTTTTCCAATTTATAAGTGAATTCTGATGCCATTTTGGTCATACTTTTCGACATTAACAAAGTATACTTTGTAAATTTAGTTACGGAGCTAAACGTAAAGGCAGAAACCATCATACCTCTGTCGTGTCAGATGGCTCTCACAGTAGGGAGAATTTCTTAGAAAATAAGATAAAATCTTGTTTTCAACAGCGCACAAACTTCCTCTAACTTGGAAGAAAAAGTTCCGGGGTTTTTCACCACGGTAGCTCAATGATGACTTACTTTTCCCACGCTACGGAAATGAGCTGCATCATCCAGTATGAAAATACATGCAGCATCGCCAGCACATATCCAGCATCATCTCTAGGTCCGTATCACATGATGAACCCGACTCCGGGGGACCACAACTGCGCTTACACCCCACCTGCCCGCACCAAACTCAACACGGCAGGGCGTTCTGGTTGCCTTAGTAACGGGTCTCGTGCGGTGCATCCAGGTGTGTTGTTTTTTACGAAATATTGTATTTTCATCTCGCGTTCTGAAGTACGTACAGACTGAAGGTGATGTTTTGGTAATAGGCCTGCTGACGTATTCTCAAAAGTATAGGCCTACCAAGGTCAATAGGGAAAGGAAAGCAGACCGGTTCAGGAACGGCAGAGGCTTCGTCCTCGGAATAGGCCTAAATACCCTCATCATGGAAGCAATGCACTGCATATGGGTGGCTTTATTGAGGATATCGACATATTATCCTTCAAAAAGAGAACTGGTTTAATGCGCGTGGATGATAAGTATCATGACCATTGTTCCCGGGGGAGCAGCGCTCCTACCACAACATTTTGTCTTAGTTCTTTCCATTAAGGCC
The DNA here is from genome assembly GCA_002633025.1 of Notospermus geniculatus. Taxonomy (NCBI): domain Eukaryota; kingdom Metazoa; phylum Nemertea; class Pilidiophora; order Heteronemertea; family Lineidae; genus Notospermus; species Notospermus geniculatus. The sequence continues at coordinate 532 of NMRB01003950.1, read as the reverse complement.
AGATGGCGCCTCATACACCAATCGCGGCGTTCACCTGCAGTGATGCTGTGATTGACACTTTGCCAAATCGCACCATTCAAATTCACTCCTCCTAGGCAATTAAATCAAGGTATCTGATGATAACAGTTGCCACCTGTACTGTGATTAGAGTCATGTTTTTCAATGTTCCCGTGACTTCTGTGGAAGGCTGAGAAATGTACGATCCACGGTTCTCGAATGCTCATCCAGAGCCGACCATGAGATCGTGATAACGCCTGCACATACAGGAAAATAACCAATTCTGATTGGTCCATCACGTACAACAGCGCCGGGCAAGTGGGATCCTGAGACGCCTATTGGCCTACGCACCGTCCTGCTTTGAAAGGAGGCCCTGGACAGACACTAAAATACTAGTAACCAATCCTGATTGGGTCTTCAGCCGACAACAGCGCCGGGCAAGCAGGATCGAGCGACGCCTATTGGTCTGCGCACTGTCCAGCTTTGAAAGGAGCTCCCAGAATGAAGTCGTATAGGCCTAATGGCGCAGGATGAT
>NMRB01003949.1:4521-24209 GCA_002633025.1 Notospermus geniculatus | reverse complement strand
CCAATTAAATGGCAGCTGTGGGAATGATGATAGGTGGTGCTTTGGTTAATGCTTTTGCATTTACTGGGTCTGGTTATTTGTTTAAAACAATAGATAAGAATGGTTATGAAGTTGAAATGAAGCGGCATAATCTTGCTCAAGAAAAATTACAGAAAGCTACAACTCAATGGGAAGAACATAGAAAGCAGACTATAGATTTTGTTAATCTTCAATTAAAAAAAGAGCAACAATCAGTTTATGACTTTAGAGAAGCAGATTCTGCGTTAACATTATACAATGAGCTTCACCCAACTAATAAAATTGAATTAAGACGGAAACCTCAATTAAGTGATTATTATACTCCAGGTAAAGAGATGAAGAATTATGAATATTTATGGATTATTGGTGGTTTAACTAGTACTGGTTTAATTGTGTGGTGGGCTACACTGTAGTACGCTTTATAAAGTTAGTGATTATTTCATACTTTTCTGTTTCAGATTTAAAAGTATGTTGATTAATAAATTCATAAGCTTTGTTTAATTGTAAGTTATATAGACTTAAATCTATTTTATCGCTTTTCTCTCTATTCTCTTTCTTACATATTGGCCTTATATTAATCCATACTTATTGGCCTTATATTAATCCAATTCCAACATATAAGGGGTACATCTTTAAAATGTGCTATTGGCAATACACGATATAATTCTTCATCGATTATTTCATTAGGAGTTAGCGCTCTCTGAAATTGTAACCATTCATTAAAGAATTTATTTGAACAACCTAAGTATTGTTTAAGAGAACCTAATCTCTTACATCTTGATAAACTATTCCTCAATAATTGTATCTGATAAAAGTCCGGGTCTTTGTATTTTTTATTCATGTATGGTCGCATATAATTTTTATTACATTCTTTACAATAACTTTGTAAAACATCATTTGATCTAGAGTGTTTATAGAAATTACTTTTAGGTTTAATTAACTTACATTTTGAACATTGCTTACATGAACCGTTACCACATAAAGACATACTGATAAAATTTATAAACTTTTCTTTGAGCTGATCTTTATCTAGATCCCCATTTAAAATAACTACAATGCAAGGTAAATTACTTTGATTATTAATAAATAAGTCTTCATGATAATTATGTAATTTAATTAGATATTCCAGAGTAACATTTATTTCCTCAGGTCTTGCTCTTTGTAACATTCTCTTATAACACTCTTCTGGTTTAGTTCTTAAATAGACTATACAATTTGGTTTAGGGATATCTAGTTCATTTTGTATAAACTTCCCAGTAATATAATTATAATCATTATCACTTAACATACCATCATCATGTTGCATTTCTGTAAATATGTATTGTGAAGAATAAATATGGGTATCTATTGAGGTTTGTTGTGTCATTAATTGAAAGTCTTTCATGTATTTCGTATGTTCTTTATACATTAATTCTAGCATATCTCACCATTTTTCTATTAGTTCTGGTATTACAGTGATACCAAAAGTTTGTTCTAATGATTTTATTAGTGTACTTTTTCCTGATGCAATGCTTCCTTCTATCGTTATTGAACTTTGTTCTTCACGCTTTGCGTTGGTTCCCATTTATATAACAAAAAATTTTCTAATTCTGAGCGAACGAAGTTCAAGCCCATTCATTTTCTTCAAATTCATTTTCTCTGATATGCCTAGTTCTTGTTAACCATCTTAATTCTGCTTCTAAGATTGGTTCATCTAAATCATCTACTTGAACTCCGTTGAAATCTTCGTCATAAACTACTTCAAGTATGCCAGTTGTTCTCTGCCAGTTAATCTCTGGTTCTGTGGAAGTAATATTTGCTCTACAACAAATTATATAACCTTGGATAACAAGTACTACAACAATTATCATGGTTACAAGGATAAAATGTTATATTAGGTAAATTACTATAACATACAATACAGAGATCTTCTGTATCAATCTCTTTATCAGCCTCTACAAATAAATTCCTGATATCATAAAGAAAATCTTCAATAGAATTAACTATTTCATTTTCTTCACCTAAATCTACTTCATCACCTAAATCTACTTCTTCACCTAAATCTACTTCTTCACCTAAATCTACTTCTTCACCTAAATCTACTTGTGGTTGTATAGTATGGAGTGCCTCATATTGTTGCATCACTTCGTGTGTTGGGATAACTAAATTACGTAATAGTAAACTAAAGTTCCTCATTTGTTAGATCTTCATTGTTATTAGCTGCTATATCTTCATTGTTATTGGATGGTATATCTTCATTGTTATTGCCTGGTATATCTACATGGATTTCAAAGTTATCATTTATAGAACGGATAGCTAAGCTCCCCAGACTACTCACTAGACTAATAATTTGGCGGATAATTGTGATGATTCCCATTTATATAGTAAATTTTTTGTCTAGTGAGCTTATAAGGTTAAACCCAAATGGTACTGTAGTTTTGCCATCATCTAAAATATATCTTTTATCATCGAATGGATTTAAACCTCTTTTATTTATCTCTTCTACGTACATATTATGCTTTTCTGATCTCAAAGTCCTCATATCATGACTGAACTTTTTCCTATCAAATAGTGAACTAAAATAATCATCAAATGTTATGTGTTTTTTCACTACATGCTTACTTATTCGTTTTAACTTTTTAGCTTCATCACTTTTAGTTCGGTACGCATACATTTTACTTCTTAATGCTATAAATTCTGTCATTTCTTCACCAGCTAATTCATCTTTAAAATAAACAGGAACTTTCTTTTTACTTGTATCGTATAATGGATTATCTTTTGGATAATTACTGAAATCAAAGTTCTCTTTTAAATTGTTTAAGTCTTTAATTAAATTAATCATCAGTCTTTAGTTTTAGAACGAATGAATCGGTATCTTGATAGAGTAATTCTATGTTTTTCTCACCTAAATATGGTTGTAATGTTTCATAGTAGAATTTATACATTAATAACTTTGAAAGCTCTAAAACTGTTGCCCCTATGTAAATTGGTTTATCAAATCTTACTGATGTTTGACGCATTAAGATAGCACATAAATCTTCGTCAAATATAATCTTTGATTCAAACTTCGGACTTGTTTGAAGTTTTAAAGCTCTTTCATTATCATTAACTAATTCTACATCTTTTCTATTTCTGATATTTTCACAAGTCTTACCATAAAATGCATTATTCATCAATTTGAAATAATCCTTTTCAAAATCTGTTGTTGCTTGCATTCTTTGTTTAGTATTATGGTCAATGTATGATGAAAGCCATTGTCTTTGTTCAAATTGTATGACATAATGAACCTTCTTTAAAATCATTCCTTGTAAATAAAGCTGTAATAGTCGGTAGTGTACTATATAATTATCTTTTTGGGTTAAGATTAATTTATTTACTTTTGGCCGTTTTTCACTACGTAATACATTTTTCTGATAATCACTTAACTCGTCATCTGGTATAAATAATGATTCTGGGCAATATGGGAAATTGATAGACTTAAACTTTATACTTTCAGGGTATACTAAATCTACTTCAAAATAATATCCAACTGGTGCATTTTTAGGAACGTTTAGTATATGTTCTTTTGTTATTTCAAAGTTGGGTATAATCTTTTTGAAATTCTTTTCAGGTAAAAATTCCATCATTGCCCAACCGTATAAATTATTTGCATCGACATATAGTAGTTTATGATTATCATCTGCTTTAACATATCTTGTTCCCATTATGCCAGATATACCACCTCTTATTGCATTTTCAAATGTTAATAGTGTGTCAATATATGTTAACAAGTCTAAATTTATATCTGTGTATTTTAAACCAGCTTGCCAAGTTAAACCAGGGCAAGAATAACAATGACAAGGATCAATTTCAAAGTATTTTAAATTAACTTCTCTAAATCTCTCAAATAAATCTGCTAATAATAATACATCTGATTTTAAGTACAAATCTATAAATTCGCCATGATTATTAATTTTAAAGTGATCCCATATTTCTTTAGCACTTAGATAAACTGATACTGGTTGCATCTCATTTTTAAGATCATCATAAAACATTTCAGGCGTTAATTTTGTTTCATTATAACTTTCAAAGGATGTATAAAATGAATATGGAACAGATCCTTTTTTCCTTAATAATTTAAAATCACCTTCGTTTGGGCAATAATATCTTGTTATCTTAAAATCATCATCAACCGTTGATTTCGTACAATTATCTAAACTACCTTGTAAAAATCTATATGAATCTAAAAATCTCAAACAACCAAATTGGAATGAAATATAACATTCCGCAGTTTTAGCTAATATCTTAAGATTTTTATCAGTCTTTTTAGTAAGTGTTTTGATAAACAAGTGTGCATCATAATTACTTAAGTTATGAAAGAAAACGGGAACAAAGTTAATACATCTTGCTTTTAAGTTACATTCATTATGAGCTGCTCCTCTATATTTCCCGGTATAATGATCATGATCTCTAACCCGGTTAACCTCTAAAGGTTTGCCACAATAATAACAATCTTTAGTTTCTTGAAATAGTTTTTCAATTTCTGGGGTTAATAACATTCCTTTGTTTGTTTTTAAAAGTTGGCTAAATTGATTCTCCACATTTATTAACCAATTACAGAATACTTCTACAACATGAGGTCCTCTATGCCATAAATAATTGCTGATATATAAATTTGGATAATCTGAATGTAAGCCCCAACTGCAGATGCAATTTGTGTTTTTAGTTTCTTGGTTGACTCCGTCTTAGTCTTTAATTGGTAGCAAGTCGTTTCGGCCCACCTACCAGTTCGGCCCGGTCCGAACTGGTCATGGGACAAAATGACCGGTTGTTTTGGCCCACCTACCAGTTCGGACCACAGGTCTTTTCGTCCCATGATTCTACAGCCGAATTTTTTAAAGGTGTTTGCCAAAGTGGTCATGAGATTTTGACTATTTTGATTATTTATTTTCACGTACCCTATAACTCAAACAAAATCCCTGTCTGACTACAGGATTTTCAAGCGTAAATCAATGCACAAAGATGNTTTGGCATGTCGTCCAAAAAGTCCAGATCAAAATCAACGTCCAGTTTTTTTCCTTAGCCCTTTAGTCAAGTTCGTATGGTTGGACTGCATCGTTACCAGCTTGACCTGTCAAGCCACTCACACTCCATGCGGTATTGACCGCTTCTGACGTGACTGATGCAAAAGCTGCACTGATAATGTTCATGACATTTTCCCTGGAAATCTGTGCTGATACATCGTAGTAATCGAAAAAAGTCAATCTCAAATCGCCTTTTTTGCTCGCACCTGCCTGCTTTCCATTGAAGCGTTTCCGCGTGCGGAATCGTGTGCAGAAAAGTCGATCCAATCCATTTTCATTGGCTGTTTCCATGAGAGCGTTTTGGCAATCGCCAGATCAGCACGAGGGGATCGACTTTGCTTTCTCGCGAGTGAGAGACCCACGCGCGGGAAAAAAAGTCGATGTCGAATCGACTTTTTTTCCAACTGGAACATGGGGTCATATGAATAAAGGGTAGCAAGTCGTTTCGGCCCACCTACCAGTTCGGCCCGGTCCGAACTGGTCATGGGACAAAATGACCGGTTGTTTTGGCCCACCTACCAGTTCGGACCACAGGTCTTTTCGTCCCATGATTCTACAGCCAAATTTTTTAAAGGTGTTTGCCAAAATGGTCATGAGATTTTGACTATTTTGATTATTTATTTTCACGTACCCTATAACTCAAACAAAATCCCTGTCTGACTACAGGATTTTCAAGCGTAAATCAATGCACAAAGATGTGATTTATATCAAAAGTTATTTTAATCAGAATATAATATTTACATTCCGTTAAAAAAGTGAAGTAGGCTAACAGTTAATACAAGGGAGTAAGTTTTACAAGTGGAGAATGAAATAATTTGTACATAATGTAAAAAGAAATGGAAAATACACCCTTTGGCTTTAAAAGTGGAAGTGGCAGCCATTGCAAAAGAACTTTGTACAATGACTTTTCTGCATAAGGACCTTAATAGGCACACATCTGTATACATTGTATCTGAAAATCTCAAAAATACATATTCTGGTTTCGGTCAACTTTTATTTTTGTGAGTCCAGCTTGCAACATAATTGTCTTCTTGATGACTGATTGAACTAACAACAACCAGCAATAAAATGTGTAGCTAACTAAAAAGCTGATAAGTGGAATTACTATCAAAACAGAAGTACAAATTGTATTGTAGGTGTGTGACTGTGACTGTATGAAAACAAAAGCTATTAATTGACCAGTCCATATAATGGGAGTATTGTGTGGAGGCAGGTGTGGAATCCAGAAACATTGTACAACAGGCCTACACATGTACATGCTGTTCAATTGATTTGTAGACTCCAGGTAATCTGACATTTATCAAGTCAGAAGGCTAAAACAGGGATTGAAATATGGGCAGCAGTGCCTTCCCATTCAACTATTACCAGTAAACCTGCATGAACTGGCAATTCTCTGGGTCAGTCCACATCCGAAGCATAACAGTTGAGAATGACATAGGCCATGAGAGCATCACCACAATTGTTCCTAATACCCTGTTACCAAGCAAGCAACAGATTTGAGCAACTTATGACAAGTAACAGTCCCTGAGTTGAATTTTTCCCGCAGTTTGAAGAGCTTTCCTTGATAGTCCACATACTTTTTCCCCTGGTATCGAAGAACTTTGTTATCAGCGATATAACGTGTATGAATTGGTGCAATCGTGGCTTCATTGTGTAGGAGTTTTATCAGTAGATAAAATGTTAACTGTCCCCTTTTGGCTTTGCAGTTCAGGCGCCGATGCCATCCCTCACAATCATTGTTAGTACGAACACTTCGCATGAATACATTCCACGTGATTGGTGCCCACAGATCTGACTGCATCCAAGTGTCCTTTACATAGCCCATCAGTTTTTGCAGTGGTTCTGTTGTAGCATCCTTCTGAATGAGATTGAACATTTCTTGTACATGCTGTACAGGTATATATGGCAGTGCCAGTAATTTTCGAATCAGCTTGCGAGTTCCTTCGTCTCTGGTGTATGCTGTTTGAAGACCGAACTCCTGGACCTTGCGCCAAACTGCCTGGCTCCAGTGAAAGGCACAGCCGAGCACAGTCACTCCAGGGAGCACCTCCTTCACAGCTCGCCAAACAGCTGCCTCAAAATCAAGCAATATTTGTTGTACTGCAAGGTCACTGTTTGGTACAAGATTCTTCACAGCTTTAAGAACCTTTTTATAGTCCTTTTTGCGTTTGCCTGACATCAATGCAAATAAGAGAGGCAACTGCTTCACATTTTTTTGTTCGTCTTTCACAAATGCGTGCAGACTAAACAACTGTGTAAATGGCTGTTTGACCACTTTAAATGTAGCATCTGCATACCATCTCTCTGCTTTCCCCAGAATAGACAGTTGGTGATCTGTTGCAAAGATGATGTGCCTCCTATCTCCAGCTTTTACATCCTGACGCAAGAAATTTGGGGGGATGTGGTTTTCTTCTAACTGAAAGTCTAAGTCTTTTGGTTCAGCAGGCCGTTGTTTCTGCCGAAAACGATTTCCTTGGCGAGCTAAGTTAATTGGTGCTGGAAGTGTTTCTATTGGTACACCAGAGGGCATTTCCTTAAGAAGTACTTCTTCCACAATATCTGCAGCAGAGTCAAAAATGTTTTCCATTGCTTTTTCCTTTACCTTGGCACGTATTCTGCTAACTATAACTGTACTTGTCTCCGGTGCATGATTATGGGTACCACACAGAGAGTAACTGTCACTGGTCTGTTTCACATTTGCGCCACAGCTTTGGACTTTTCGGTCACGAACTACACATCTCCAGGTGATTGTAGAGTTTGTCTTGCGTTTAACAGTGTAAGCATAACCTTGGTTATCTACAAGCTTTGCTTTGCCCCTTTTTGTTTCGACTAGTTCGTATGTTACATTGTTGGTGACTTCAACATCAGTACTTGGGAGTTGCTCAATAAAGGATGATGCATTACTCGCTTTGTAATCATCATTGGATACAATTTCGTCAGCATGTTCATTCGTGACATCATGGCTTATTTCATTCGTATCACTGGCAACACTGTTCACATCCCTTGCAGCTTCATTCACAGTATCAGGATCGAAGTGTAATCCATTCGTATGACCAGAGCTCACATCCCTTGCAGCTTCATTCACGGTATCGGCATCGAAGTGTAATCCATTCGTATGATCGGAGCTCACGTCCCTTGCAGCTTCATTCACGGTATCGGCATCGAAGTGTAATCCATTCGTATGATCAGAGCTCACGTCCCTTGCAGCTTCATTCACGGTATCGGCATCAAAGTGTAATCCATTCGTATGATCAGAGCTCACGTCCCTTGCAGCTTCATTCACGGTATCAGCATCGAAGAACCCATTCACTTGATCGCACACCTGATCAGAATGAGTACCAGTATTCACATGATCTGCATTAGAATGTTTATCTGTTTGACGCTGTTTTTTCTGTATTTGGGGTGGTGGTGATGACATCCAACGTTTCTGACTGCGTCGTCCATTCACTTGGTCAGTGTTCACACTATTTCGAGGTTTGTTTGCACTACCAGTATCACTGCATTTGCTCATCCGATCAGAATCCGCATTCACCTGCCCATCAGTTTTCTTGACGCTATCAGCATAAGTGCATTTGTCCGTTCGACATCTTTTTTTCTCTGTCGGCTGTGGCGATGATACATGCATGCAACGTTTCTGTCCAAAGTTCATTTGGAAACCATAAACACTTTCTTGATTTTCCTGTTCAAGTAGCGGCGTAAAATGATTTGGTGTCCATGTCCCAACAAAGGAGCTAGCGAAAGGCCTAAGTCGAGTCCACATGATGAACACTGGAAAACTAGCAGATACGAATGTTTTTGCACAGACATTCAATGGACGAAATGTTCTGCCGAGTGTTGAACAGGCTAAATCGTTCATCCCATTGACTTTAGGATACACAGCTGTTATTGGGCGTTTAATCACTGTGGCAGCAGCATGAATGGTCCACGCAGAGGATTCATTTGAGAGTGCACAATCTTTCAGTGAGTCTTCTTAGTTGGATTTACCGACTCCCACAGTTTATTTTGATGCTGGCGAAGGTAGTCAGCTTTGTGATCAGGCTGAAATAAATAAAAAGGGAAAAATTAGGCTACATGTAAATCAGCTGTGCATCAGTTGCCATTCTTACGTAAATAAATAAGACTTCGGACAGTAACTTTCCCCATCGATGGTTTATCAAAATGTGTCACAATGATGAACTTGCAGAAAACTCCGAAGGACATAAAAACCTTAGCCACCAAGGAATACAGAAAAGCTTCAATTAACCAACATGTAAAACAAATGGAACCCTTTGTGCTATAGATATGATCCAATTACCGGTATCCCATTTGCCAGCTGGGTTCTGCAAAATGTCTGACACCTTTAGTTAGTGAAAAAAGCCTTCAGAGCAACTTTTGACCTTGACCCCATCTCTCAACTCAGTAGGCTTAGCCTGACTTGTTCTAAATACTTCCAAGTTTAGTATAAATGAAATATAATTACCATTTCAATGCAGCAACGAACTCTTAGTTCTTTTGACAAACTTGTATCGCCAGTCAGTGCCACAGATAAACTGTGAAAAAGACAGCTGCCATCTGCTGGAACTTTAACTGGTACTCTGTTAGTGACGTCCTTGCAGTACTTACCTAGCAAATCTCTGGCATGCGAATCTTCAGAGAAATCCGAACTGGGACTGTATCTAGTCAACTTCCTGACAGTCTTGAATTTACAAATATTCCAACCATGAACGTTAAACAGAAGTCTCTCCCTCTGCAGACTTTGAATTATCCCACCTGCCTCCTTTCTTGCCCCTAATTCAATCCTCTGAAGTGATCCATTGAAGTCAAACAGTCTATCACCATTTGTCACACAGTTCCTACACCAATATCCAAGTCCAGTTGCTTTCAAGGCACGAACAGTCTCACAGGAAAGCTTTTCACATGTTAAATGGTTAGACTGGCGACAGCTCTCGCAGCAAATCGTATCCAAGTTGCGTTTGTTGGCCTGCGGTTACATACACCACAAATGCAATGGTTCTGGGTTTTTTTGCTCCTCCGATACATTTCGACAGCAGTTGATTCACAGACTAAGCCTGAAAAAGCTTCTCCTTACCTCTTTTTATACAGACCTCACCACTCCAACAAAAGTAATACTGGCATCAATTATGTTTATTGAGGTGCTCAAAAAGATGTCACATATACATCAGAGCTTCCATGGAAGCTGGCAAATTAAGAACTGATTAGTAATCATGCCATTAATGATGATCAAGCCATGTGGTTGAGTAGACACCTTCAGATTACCCACAGTTAATTACCTTAATTAACACCTCAAGCAAAAAGGTTTGCTGGCATCAATTTATGTTTATTGAGTTGCTCAAAAAGATGTCATTATACATCAGAACATCCATGACAAAAAGCGATCACTAATGGTGACCAAGCCATGTATTTCAGTGAAGAGTACTAACCATTAACAATTCAATTCAATTCAACATGACCAATTAGGGGGGCCTACTATTCCTTCAAAGACACCATCAAATTACCTACAAGTAACTCAGATAAATTTATTCCCACACCATCATTCATCACAACAGAGCTCCCTCAAAAAGTTCACAAAATCATCATCATTAATCAGTTTTGTTAAAAAAAGAGAACAAGTTTCAAGGTATCGTGATGCTGGAAAATTTTCCAGTGGGCCGAACTGACTCACCACACACGTAACCAGTTTGGCCCACTGTCACTTTGGCCCATGGTCAGTTCGGACCATGGGCCGAACTGGTAGGTGGGCCGAAATGACCATCAGGATCTGTGGGAACGCCGCATGTTGACTTTATAGGCATAATAGGTTCTTGGTTAATACTCTCAAAATCTGCGTAAATAACAAAAGGTACTTTATTCTTGAAATTATAGTTTTTAAACTTCAATGTAGAATATTTTTCAGTTGGCATTTTTACTTCACAATAATCATGTTGACCACATTTCTTTTTATGTTCTATTAATGTTTCATTTCTTTCAAAAGCATTCATACATCTGCTACATAAGTGTTTAGTATTTTTCTGATCTGTTCTAAAAAATAGATTGATATCTATTAAAAACATATAATGAGATTGGTAATGTAAAATATCAATAACATCATCATCATCAAAATTCTTTGAAAGATATAATGGTTCAAGATTGTAATCTAAAATGTTAGTTGAATTAAGTTGTTTAGTTTCTATCCCAAACACGTTAATTTTTAAATTATTCTCTTTTTCAATCTTTGGTATATCTTTTATCATAACTGGGAAGTTATCAATATTAATTTTACTCTCATACTTTTTATAAGAATATATATTACTTACATTATTTTTAGGGGGATATTTAGCAGCTAATAAAGCCCATAAAAAACATTTCTCATCATTAGTTTTTACATTTATCACAGCATTAGTTTTAAAAGGTAATTGAATAAAATGCCCGCCTTTTATTTCCTTCATCCCAGCAATCCAAATATCCATAAAAAGTAATTTGTTTAATGTTAAACCGCTTCCTTTAAAATATCTTTCATCAATTTGCGTCTTTATACAATTTAGAGATTTATCTAAGATTTCTATTCCTTGTGTTGTCAGCCCCTGTTTACTAGAGATAGTTACTTCATAAGGTGACTGAATATTATGAATAACTATATTTCCTTGTTTCAAAAATTGCACCTTACATGACAGACTTATTTTAAAACGCTTGTTTTTAATGATTGTTATAAGATCACTAAACTCACTAAACTTATCTTGGTATTCTTTTACATCTACTGCCTCTTTATCATATCTTAATTGCATTGATACATAATCCCTTCCAGATTGTTTGATAAGGCGAAGTTTGGTTATAGGTGCTTCAAACTCCAAACGTGCTAGGTTTGATTTTTTCTCTGTCTTTAATGACTTTGTTTCTGTAAAATATTTTGGCACTTCATCAAATAATCTTTTAGTTTCTTGCCTTGCCTGGTCTTTTAGAATATCTCTTCGAATTTGTTGTGTATAGAGATTAATCTGACTTTCAATGCTACTTTTATGTATTTTTGTGTTAAGATGACTTTCCCAGTTTTGTTTCTTTATTGGTTTTTTACAATACTGACAACATCGTCCTTTTTTTTCAAAGGGGAATTCTTTTCCTTGTTGATCCAGAGTGATAGGAACGTGGGAAGGATGGTTTTTAGCCCGCTTGGCCGCAAGGCCCAGCAGGGCTTATGCTGTGGTTGGGGTCATTGAATGGTGGTCTGTCGTGCGTTAGTCCGTACGGCGGTACGGCGGTCCGTACGGCGCTACGTCCGTAAACTTTTGGCTTGTTAGCGCTCTAGCACCTTTATTTTTCGACGAATCGTTTTGGTCTTTGGTGGGTGTGTATATGGGCCTAAGATCTAGGTCGAGTTCGATTTTGAGCACGGTTGGATTCCTAGTTTGGCCTCCAGGGGGCGTTTCGTGAAAAACTTCAAAGGGCTATATTTTGATAACGGAGTGAGTTGTTGTGTTGAAACTTTGTGCACACATGTACCTCTATGTTATAGCAACTTACAGACAGCATTTCGGTGAAATCTGATTCTTGACATTGCCACTAGGGGGCCAAAACGAAAATCACCAAAAGTGCCATTTCTCCCTAATTAGGCGACGGATCTTCATCTAATTTTGATGATGGGTATATCTGGTGAGGATACATAACATAGTACCCCAGTTTTTAGTTTGACCTACTTTTCAAGGTCAGAGAGGTCAAAGTTCTACAAAAGTAATGAACCTGCTGCAGTTCGTCATTATTGCACCGAGCAACTTCATATCTTGCATAAATGTGTANCGGTGATAAATAACCTTTGACCCGATGACGTTGCAATAAAATTCTCCCAACCTAAAACAGCCTCAAAGTTATAATCCGTAACACTTTTCAACGGTCTACCCGACTTGGACACTCCAAAATACACTTGTCCGGCCCTCCATAAACAAAATCCGCCTTCACACCGCGTAACGCCGGCATATTGGGTAAATTTATCACATTTCGCCTGAGCCCGTCTCTGAGGTGGAATGAGAGTGAGTGACCCGTGGTATTGATCAGTAGCGCTTCGCGCGTTTGCCGCTACGCGGCGTTCAGGGTCCTTGCGTCAAGTTCTAGTGGTGTTGTATTTATAATTGTTATTGGTTTCTCTTTAACATCACGGCCTTGAGAAATATAGTAAGTTTTGGGTTTTTCTGCATAAACTTTACTCCAATTTTGAAGATGCTTTTTAGTTTTATTATGGCGTGCAATGTTTGTGTACGTAATATCTACATTACACACTTCACAATGCACTTTTTCTGATTTAACAGCCACAGCGCTCAATTCTGGCATATTTGTTATATCTTTGCTATCTAGACTGCCACCTTTGATTTTGTCATGTTTGTAACTTTTAGCTTCATCTTTGAGTTTAAATGTTTTTCGTCTATCTCTAGAACCAGTGTGATCACCTGTGTATCTATTATCTATTAAATATGGGATATTTGTTAATCCCCCAGCTACAAAGCGAGGAGGTGGAAGCGTATGCTCTCAATTTTCCGTTATATTTATTGTTTTACTTCTTTCAAGTAAACGTCGTAGATATTCTTCACTTGAAATTGTATCATCTTTTTCTTTAAAGCTTTTCTCAATCTTGTATTCCAATTGTTCTGGATTTGGAACATAACTCAATTCTTCTTCATAAAAATAACCATCAATAATTTCATTCTGGTAATCTTCAAGTTGATAAACAATTGGCTTAGTAAAAATAATCTGTTTGATTGTAAATACTTCTTCAGTAAAATTTGGGAGATAACCTTTAGCAAATATTGTTTTATATTTGGTAATTCTTACACTATCTCCAATTTTAAATTTAGGATCACCAAATTCTTGTTGTAAAAATGTGCCATATAAATTGAACCAAACTGCTCCCTCATTTTCTTCCTCTCTCGCTTCTACTGGTTTCATTCCAATTGAAGAGCGAAATGTATTATTATAACCTTTGACTAAATCTGGTAATATATCTAACCACTTATCAGTTTCTTTTGTTGTAAAATATTTCCACATTCTTGTTTTTAAAGTTCTATTGAACCTTTCAACTACTGCAGCTTTTTTATCTGAAAATGATGAAAACCATTCTATGTTATTTTTCTCTAATAAGTCTTTTAAGTGTTTGTTGTAAAATTCTTTACCATCATCAAATTGTATTTTTCCAGGTTTCACGTCTTTGAAAATATTTACAAATAAATCTTTGACTTCTTCGCCTCTCTTACTTTTTAAAGGCAAAGCCCAAGCATATCTACTAAATACGTCTATAACTGTTAATATATGTTTATAGCCCTTTCAGCCCACCTCTGCATATCAACCAAATCTGCTTGCCATTGTTGATCAGCATAAGAAACCATTGTTTTTCTGTAAAGGAATACTGAAAGATTTATGTAATTGATAAGTTGGTAAATCCTCAAGAAACTCCTTTAATTCCTTATACTTAAGTTTCCCGTCAGACTTTTTCCATATTTGAGAAATATTTGTATAAGCAACTGAACTTTCGGGGTTGTAATACAAATCTCTAAGATATTGCTCATGATTCATGATTATTTATTTACTTAATATAATAAACTTTGCTTTTTTATTACCATATTTAGCACATTTCACTAATAAGTACTTTTTACCCCCAGATAATTTGTGAATAGTTTCTTTACCCTTATTTGCCGTGAATTTCCTACATTTAACACAGTAAACGTCCATCGTGGATGACATCGTCTTTCTATTTATTTATTCCATAAAAGTTATTTTGTTAGTATTGACTTTTGGTTTAGTTTGAGCCGCAACTACTTTGTTTGCCCTCTCAGGTATTGATTTCTCAGGTGCTGATCTCTCGGACATTGGCAAACACTTAAAGGTTTGGAAGCACATATATTTCCCCCATTTACACCAAACTATGACCCCGCCAATAAGTAAAACTGTTGGAACTACTAACCAGTTATATCCCTGAGAAGTTTTGACTTCTTCAGCTTCAACTTCTTCGGGTTCGGCTGCTCTGGGGTCAACTTCTTCAGATTCGGGTTCAGCTGCTTCCTCCTTGATTTTATTGTTGTTTAATGAATTTTTTTTTAAAATTCTTGGGATCTTTTCCCTAATTCTTTACTCCATGCTATTTGTTTTGGGGATCTAGTCTTTTTTGGGAGAGTAGCCGTGACAGTTTGTGTATGCTCACCAGACTTATCATTTTTAGATGGTAGACTAACTTGGTTCAACTGAGTCGTCTCTGGCTACGCTGGGTTCTCCATTTATATCTGTTGAATTTCTATGGTGAGTTCCTCTGTGATGAATATCTCTATGATGAATATCTCTAACACAGTTTCCAAGCGTAATTAAACTTGTTGAAGCAACAGCCATTAAACACCCCATTTTTAAAGCTAGCCATCCAGTCCATTTATCTAGTTCGCTATTTATAATGTAGTCATTTCTTAAGTCCTCATAAAGCTTATCTTCATCACTAACAGGTAGAAGGTACAATGTAAGTTACTAATTTAGAATAAGATTTGATTACAATTTTACCAAAAGTATCATTAACTCTAACTGACAGTGTACTCTGGTAAATCCTGTGGTATTTTATTAAGTCTTTTTCTGACATGTTGTCAACGTCGTTAAAAGTTAGTTGCTTGCCAGTGAACTCCTTTGACTTACCAGTTGCAACTAAAACCTCTAAATCGCATTTAGCTTGTTTACCTTGTTCTGACAAGATCTGACTAGCAGTTGAACCTTGTTGACTTTTAGTTGGCCCTAGTTGGCCACTGCTAGTTACTGTAGTTGAACCTTGTTGAGTTTTAGTCTGAACAATACCAGAAACATATAACAGAAGAAATGTTTAACTAAAAGTGCATGAAATTACTAATTTTCATCAACTATTTTCTTTATGGAAAAAACAAATGCTGCAATCAACCATGGTATATATCGTTAGATTATGATCTCATCTTTACTTTGAGACATACCTGATCAAATTCCGTTCAGTCAAGGCCGAGATATTGACGTGATTTGATGACTTGTTTTCCCCAAAATCTATGAAAAAATTTATTTTGAAACGATCTGGTTCCCGCCGTTATGGTGCGATCGTACGCCGGTAGGTTCGCATGCTGACCTCTGAACTTCAGGCCAATGTTCTGATTGGTCACAGATCTTCGTTGCACTTGGTAGAGCCAGTTAGTTACCAAGGAGATGACCCAGTTTCCGCGGAGCCAGGGTTCATATGGCATTACTTGGAGGAGGAGCTTAGAAATGGTCACCGCAGATCTGTTACATGTAACATTACATAATATCAATTTGGAAGTGTGCCAGTGCTCGCTGATTTGGCTGTATTTAGATCTAAGGAATTAAAATCTGGCCATGGTGGTTTGAATGGCAAGGTAATTGGGTCTTTGTTGTGTTTTTTTAGAATAAGATGTGTGGCTGAACGTGTTCATGTATAGATCTACCATTGTGTATTGAGCAACTCTTGTCATCTGTGTACGGTCTGGACTGGCATGGGGCCGATTTTTTAAACGATAGTTAAAGCGAATCGAAAGCGAAAAAAATTGATTTAGAAATAGAATTTGAAAGGGGACGAATTTTCAGGAAAAAATGTAAACAAACTTCTCCAGAATGTCAACAAAGAAATTTTCGTGCATTTTGATTGGCTGAATTTTGTGTTTACAAACACCAGCCAAATGTAAACAGAATCCGGTATCGATTCGCTTTAAGGTAAACCTCGGTTTAACCATCGGCTTTTCTGACAAACCGTGAATTAACCAAAGTAAACCTTTTGACTTTTAGAATGTTTGGCTCTCAACGATTCATTAAATCGAAAAATTCACTTCGATTAACAAACAGTTTGTCAACTGAGGGTTAATGAAACCCGAGGGTTATCTTAGCTATCGTTTAAAAAATCGGCCCATTGTTGGGTACAATTTTGCCGAGTGTAATCGGATCGAGACAGTTTGTTCCAGTGTAATATTTTTCATTCCCCCCGTTTGCTGCCGGTGCCCCTCCCAACCAAAGGCTGACGGAATAAGCCGCGACCCGACAATGGGGGAGGCATTGATAAACATTGTTTTTTTTACATATTATTTGAGTATCCGCGACACAATAAAGCGGGCATTGGCATACGGATGCATTCTCAGACATTACACCCGTACTGTACCAAATAGCCCTAAGTTGGCAAAACGGGGCGGGGGGGGGGGCGGTGCCAGGAGGATTTTATCATGAGGCTACTTTGTAATGTATTGTCTCTAATTTTATTCCACCTGAAATACATGTAACAAAAACTTTGCCATCAAGTTTTCCCTTCCTTGGAATTAACAGGGGTTCGAATCTGTGAAATTTCCAAACGTTTGTTAACATACTGACTCAGGAAGTCGCTGAACGCTGCAAGTCCATCTTCTTCTGGTTTCGTATCATAAAAGTCCATCATAAGTGTTTCTGGGGTTCTCTTGATGACGAGGGAATAAAGGACTGAGTTGCCTACCAGCTTTGTTTCTCTTCCATGGTCAGCCAATCGCGCCACAGTATCAGCCAAGTGATCAGCAAACTCTTCAATTGAACGAACGTCGTCCATTTTCACCTCTTTTTTTGCTTGCATCTTCTCTATATGGCTCTGCAACATACGACGTTCCCCTCCATATCTAGTGTCGAGTTTCTTTAAAGCTAATTCGTATTGTTTCTCCGTGTATCCCAATTTCTCCACAAGCTGAGCAGGTTTATCATCCAAAGAAGACTTCAAGAGACCCATCTTGTGTTTCACTGGATGCTTGGCCGTATTGACGAATAACTCAAAATGCGCTCTCCAATCATAGTAATTGTCCTGTTCACCAGTAAACTCTCGCAACTTAGGCTTGGACATCCCTTGCAAATAACGATGAATGTGGACATTAGGATCATCTAGTCCAGGTTAACAACTGAGAATCCCGTGGTACGGAAGATTTCCCACTCTGGTCTTGTGCGACAGGTTCCGTGTGAACTTTAGGCAATGGGGAAGTTTCACTTCTCAAACGATGTTCGAACTCCAATTTCTGTTTTTCATATTTGAGCCTTTGCTCCAACAATTCATGCTGAGCTTCCTTGACTTTCATCTCCTCTGTCACTTCATAAATATTGCAAAATACCAAAATCATGGGAAATCTCAAAAACATGAAAAGTTGAATCCCTGCTTTTGGAGAATCAGTATCATCATCCAAATACCGCCAGATTATACCCCCATTCAACATGTAGTCGGGTTCCAAATTGTCCAAAAAAGGCTCCCGTGGGAATTTCGTGAAGAAAGTTGCCGACATACCTCAATCGAAAGAGTATCGCGTCCTGAACAAGAAAATCTTTGCCGGCACTTTGGCATTTTCTTTTGATAGGAATATGGGCGGTTTCCATGGCAACCAACCATGGGAATCGCATTTTTTGTTAAATGCTGATTTCTGAGCCCTTGGCAATGATATTTTGTTCGCTCTAGTGGCTATTTATATTTAACACCATCCCGGCTAAAATCCTATATCATCGTCAAGTTCATCCGGGGCCAAGGTCATTCCAAAAGGTTAAGGTCAAATGGAAATTTTGACGTTTTCCCCTGAAATTTCCCGGCTCTAGGTTCAAGTCTCGTGTGTATGAACATACTGAGAAATAAGAAATACTTCATGGTTTAGAAAATATCTGCTGATAATTCCTTTTCTTTTGATGTATAATACATGAACCTACGCCTTGGGTGTTTTGAGGAAATAAAGGCGAAATACACCATGGTGCGTAAAATAGTAGGACAATGACTTTATTATTGGACCCAAGAACTGAGCTTTGTACAGGAGAATTTGTAACTCTTGAACGGTTGGATTTACACCCCATAAATGTATTACCAACAGATAGAAACATGGTGCCTCAGAAGCAGACAGGCATGTTCTTTATAGTTTTCAGTAGTTATGTAATAAGAAATGACGTTTTTATGCAAATTAACACAAAATGGGTCAAAATACATAAAAACGCCGTTTCTAATTACGTAACCAGTTAAAAATTACTAAAAACATGCTTATATGATTACAAGGCACCTTGTTGCGTGAGTCGCGTGATCGAGTCAATGGCAGCATCTATTGCGGCCGGCGTTTCTTCATTTCATTTAAACATATTTATTATAAATCTATCAAATGTACATCATTACAAACAAGATATCACAGGATACAACAGAAGGCATTACGCCTATAAACGCTGCTTCCTTGAATGAGTGGGAGGTCATTATACCGTTGTTTATAGTTTCTTGATATCCATTCCAGTCTGCTTTATCGAATTGTGGCTTGGGCTTGAAAAGCGGGCACGTTTGGAATGGTGAAGTCTCGATTGTAGCTAGTATTGAACGGTGGTCACTGGCAATTGGTTCAAGCACTCGCAATTCCTTGATCTT
This sequence comes from Notospermus geniculatus, assembly GCA_002633025.1. NCBI lineage: Eukaryota > Metazoa > Nemertea > Pilidiophora > Heteronemertea > Lineidae > Notospermus > Notospermus geniculatus. Next base: position 4,799 of record NMRB01003949.1, on the reverse strand, counting down.
CGGGAATGTGACATGTGTTCCAATAACAGAGTCTATGATCGTAGGTTTGTCCGGATTCACAGTTTGTTGAGAGTATCTCGTGGGCATTCCTGGGTTGGCACTGAATATCACACCGTCCTTGAACAGGGTATGTAAGGAACTTCCGTTTTCGTTTCATGCTGTGTCGCCAGACGATTCATGGCCTGCTAGTCCGTCACCTTATGTCTACAAAATGAGTTTTATATGCAAAATCATACACATTCTTTGAAATTTTCAGGAGATAATGTTGACCACCCAAG
>NMRB01003947.1:3060-14425 GCA_002633025.1 Notospermus geniculatus | reverse complement strand
CCCCGCCCCCATGTGTTGGCCTCCTCCCTCTCGTTGCTTCCGAACAGTTTGCCTGATTTTCATCCCCCAATACTCAACTGCCAAGGCAATGAGAGGAAGGAGGCGCGGCGACACTGAGGATGAGGCAAACCTCATCATAATTCTATTATATGAGATCACATTCCCAGGACATTCAACCCTGCTTTTCTTATGAAATAAAATGTCCTCAAGAGGTCAGCTGGCAGCACAACACAATTAAAGGGAGATTCCACTCATTGCAAACTTTTGAATTTTTATCAATCCATGGAGACTATTGCCATGATGTCACTATTGTCAATATCACGCAGGCTGAATGAGCTAACACTGTGACTGGCTAGGCCCATTTGCTGTACCTTCATAAATATGCATTGAACACACATGACATCACGCGTGTGCTGTGCAATATGGTCCCCTTGGGATGCAACAAAAATGCTTAAAATGATGAGTTTGCCAATTTAAATAAAATATGTACACATCATCATCATCATCAATTTCGACTTCTGTAGCCCTGTCGGACTGTAAGCCGCTACTCATAAGCTGTACGCGAAATATATGAGTGGTGGTGAACAAAGTAGGCTATATCTAATGAAAATATAGAAGATATATTATTTTATTCAATACATATTTACATAAAAAGGAGCGTACAAAAATGCGAGGCCTTAATTACCAGGGTGGAGAAATTTACCTCATCTCCTGCAATACAGACCTCAAGGTACTGAGATACTTCAAAAATTCAAAATTTTTATTCAATGAATGGAGTTTCCCTTTAAGGATATATATTTTTGATGTGACCGCGGGCAACTTGCAAGCGTTTGACTTCCGGCAAGGAATGCAGCAGCCCTGGGGTTGCCCAGGGCCGTATTTAGATTTTTGGTCCTGGAGAGGGGGCAAAACCAAACTCCTCACAGCGCCACCTGTCTCCATCCTTCCTACCTAGTGACACTGCGAACAGGTTCCTACTTTTCCAGCGGAGGATCGTAGTTCCAATACGTTCCAAATGGAATTGAAATGTTTCATGGGCACGTACAAGAAACGTTTTGTCGACCTAATTTTATCTGATTGGTAAACAGAAGCACGTGAGCAAAGGACGCCCTCTGATTAGTTAAAGGTGTGAGAAAGTGGGAGCCTAATCACATCCCATGCCTGTAAAGTTCCGCGAAAAAGCTACTTATTCTGATCATTTGCAGCATTTATTCGTCTCAAATCTTACATTTCCACGTTTGATAAATTTATATTGTTTCATATGATTCGATTTTATTGACCTTTATTCGAGATTATAATATATATTCCAGCCAGCTGGAAAGCGATGAGGCAGCTGGTGCTAGCGGCATAAGCGGCCAGTCCAAAAGTAGGCCGCGCATGCTCGGTAGGAACTAGTTTGGGCAAAAGTCTCGGGGGAGGGGGCAGAAGACCTTTTTTCCGTTTTTTGCCCAAAGTCCGCATGAAAGTCACGTTTTTTGTTTGGCTCGGGGGGGGGCAACTACCCCCCCCCCACCTCCCCCCGGTAAAGGTACGGCCCTGTTGTCGTTGCCAAACTGGTGCTGCACCTCACGAAAGGCCGCCGCAAATTTCCCCTTCTCTGAGAGCATCCTTCTACCTCGTCTCCTATGCATTGCTATTTTGAACTGTGCCGAGTAGTGTCTCATTGACTCTACAGCTCAGAACTGTCAGGGCTAAAGTCAGATAACCTTTTTCAGGCGACATCCCAGCTAGCATTGATACGTCAAAAAGACGTGGAAAAGACGTCAGGCATCACGTTGCAAACGCGTCTTTTCTTGACGTTTTAAAGAAATCTTCGTGCACCCTCGAAAAACGTCGTATAGACGTCAAAAAATGACCAGTCTAACACCTGTTTATCACCTGTTTTATATAAGTTGTCAACATGAAATCAACCAAGTGTGCACCAACTCCAAGCAACTTTTCAACAAAATATTCTCGATATTAGACTTGTATTTGCAAGGTCTGAAGAGAGGAAGATCCCAGCTTGGGTTTTTACTTTGCTCCTTTTCAACCACTGAGTGGTTGAAGAGGAGCCAGGAGTAGGAGACTCCTGTCGATCGAAAAAACCCTGATCAGGGGACTCTGTTAGGCTGAGTAAGCCGTAACATTCAAGTTACCATAAATAGTATGTAGGAGTCCGGCATTTCATCCAAATAAAACTTTTTCATATGTGTGGTGCAATGAAGCATCATTTCCAAAAACTTGACACCACACAACAATAATGAGCGAGGTTTATTGTACAAAATTATTTTGTTACCATGTTGGTATAGGAGGAGGCAACATTCCTATAGTTTTTATTCGCCATATTTTTTATTCTACAAATAGTTATTAAGATTAGTATTAGAAGTGTGTTGACGACTTTTCCACGTGATTTCGACGTCTTTTGTGGAAATGCTTTCTGAAGTTTTAACAGGGTGACATCGACTTTCTGGATTGTTACACATGTAATTTCACTATCATCTTAAAAATGAATTGTTTTTTTAAAGGATTTGAGACTGGTTAAGAGAAGTCGTCAATTTCACATTTTTCTGTGACGAGTTCCCAACCAGGGTTTTGAGACGTTGAAAAGACGTCAAGAAATGATGTGATTTTCACGTGATTTTCTGACGTGTGATGAATCTGGCGAGATTTCTTCATAGGTTTCAAATGGTCAACTATCATGCCGACGTCAATAGGACGTCTTGCCGACATGATAGTGAACACGTTATTTATTCGTTGCAAAAACGTCATAATCACGTCACCGCAACGAAGCTGATCAACAAGCTAAAATCATTTAATTATCAACCTTTCTACAATCTTAACTTTTGATAGTATCTTTAGTGTAATATAGAATAGATAAAAGACATAAAAACACAAAGAAGTAATTATGAAAAAGACGTTGTAACAACATCTTTTCCACCAGTTTTGCTGTCGAGTGACGAGTGACCAGTTTTCAACGTCTTTCAGACGTCATTTTGCTAGCTGGGATTCCACGTGAGAGAAATGTCGACATTTTCTCTCAGCCGACTGTCGACAGAAGTATATGTGGTCCGTCCACATCATCTTGGCGACCAAGGGTTGTGACATTGCTCCGCCCTCCGACTACGCTCGCACAAACCCTTGATATCTATCGCAGTCGTCACCTGTATTTCACAGGCTGTTCACTTACCACCCATCCGTTCAATATGCATTTGGTACTATCATATTTGGTATGTTTATTTCACAAATAGATACATGTATGTCATTGTATAGTGTTGACTTTCTTATCATTTAGGAACTGCTACTGCTACTGGGCAATTCCATGTTCTAGAAACTCACTTTCCAAGGTGTTTTTTCCATAAATTGGGGGTTGTTTGAACAGTGTTTGATATTGAACCCACAAATACGCACCAATGTAAAACAAAATTGTCTTTCATTGCAATGATATGGTGAATGCTAGCTATATTAAGTCACACAAGGTATTTTTTCCATTTTTCCTCAAATTCTCATGTTCTTGTGGATTGCCTCATTTTTAACCAATCAGGTAAAACATTTTTTCTCAACCGTGCCAGTTTTGTAATGCCACTATCCATATTGACAATGAGACATTAAGCAGATATTGGCTTGTTCAAAGCAAAACCTCCAAAATTCTGTTCATGTAAACTACGTAGGCCTACTTTTGCTCTTCTAACGTCAGTCACGTGACGTCAGTCACACATAATTATGCAATAATTGTGATTATGGCTTTGATTTGTAACATGGCAAGGAACAACAAAATAACATTGCATGTAACCTTCCATCCTAGAATAAAAACAGTCGGTTGCCATGCTTTGTTAAAAGACAATGTTGCAGTAAAGTTGATGTATTTTCCTGTGCAGTGGCCATTTTTTTGTAACGTCAGTCACACCCAGAGTTGTGAGTGCTGCCATCTTGTACAAAGCACCAACCAAATTTCCTTCCAGCACCAGGTAGACCCAGTTCCTAGCATGCCTCTCACAAGATATGAAAGCTCAGGTGCTGATCGTTTTAATACAAAGTCACTTCAAATGACCATTTCCTCTCTGAAATGTAACGTCAGTCACCGTGGAATTGCCCTACTTATCCTTATTTTTAACCATTAATTGGAAGAAATCCCCTATACCAGGAAATCCCCGGCACGACTGATCGATGGAAGAGCTAATAAAATTCACTACTTGGCAAGTACACGTGGGCTGACAATTAAGGCCTGAAACCACTGTCGCGTTTTGCCGCCGCGGTTTCATCACTGCCCGACAAATCCTTTGTTATATATTTTCTCGGTCCGCTGCCTTTAATAACAAAGCATTTCTGCCGGTGCGTTTTCCCGCTGCGTGAAAACGCGTCAGTGGGTTCGGGCCTTTAGCGCTGACTGGTACAATTCACTTGCTGCTTCCCATTTTTGTACACACGAGTACATTGTTTCCATCATTAAAAGTATTCCTTGCCTGTTGTTGCAGCGGATTCAAGCTTTGAATCCGGAAAATTAGGCCTTGAAATCGCGAATCGCTCGCTGTCATTCTGTAGCATTCGCCATGTTGTATTCTGTTACCTCGTTCCCAGATTGATACGCAAGTAGATTGTCCTACTGAAGAGTTTAGTTGGTATAATGCCAAAACCTGAAGGCGAGGTTAACGGGCAAATCTCAGGAGGGCTCTGATTGGTACATTGATTTCCCGATGTGGGTCAATGTAGGCCTACAGAAATTCATGCGAAAGCTTCCCGGGGTAGTGGCGTAGTCTTTATGACGTAGCCAATACACGTGGAGTTCCAGGATGGTCCACATGAGAGGAAAGTGCACAAAGAGTCACTATCAGCAAGATAGTTTCTAGCTTTCGCAAATTTCTCTCAAGACAAATTTTGTTGGCCTTTTTCACGTGAGAGTAAAACTGTCAGGAAACATCCAGCTATGGTCATTGTTCCCTCCCTCGTTCGAGTAGGTCTATGTTGCCTTCGAGGAGAACACAGGTAGCAACAGCGACTGCTGTCTACATCTTCTTCACAGGAACCAATAATTCGCGCCAAGCTGAATAAGTTCGGCGGAAAATTGGTTCCTGAGACTTTGGATCTCTCTTTGCACTTCGCCAACTTTCATCTCAACTGTTGCTGCAATTTCCTTCAATGCCATGGATTTCTTCATTCTGTCCCTAAAAAGTTTTGATTCAACATCCCATAAACAGGGATGGTTCTCGTAATCACTAATTTGACATGATGCGCAGCTTTCCGACTTGATTCCGACTTCAATTACGAGAATGAATTGCAGTCCGCTGTAGAGTCGGAAAGCTGCGCATCCTCTGGCCTGCAGCTCGGATGACGGCAATATTGAATTCAAGATGGCGGCCACCAGGGCCACTCTCCAGATGCCACCCATTCTTAAATTGGGGTTCGTGTCAGTCTCTCACATCGTACCGGTACTAAACTTAATGCTTGTATGATTATTAATGAACATTTCAATGGACTTGTGCACGCAGGAGGCATTTTGATAGGCAGCCATCTTTAAATTCAATATGGTGGCCATGTTATGTTATCGAAAATGCCATCATTCGATTGGCCGCACCCAAAAACCTAGATATAGCCACTTGAATTGTGGTTCTAGAACAAAAGTTATGTGTAAAACTGTTTCAAGCCAGACACATGGCGGCCATCTTGAAAATGAAGATGGCGCCCACCAGCGGCGTTTTTCACGTGTCACCCGTCTTTAAATTAATCAATATTAAAACCTCCAGCAGTGTGCCAAATTTGATGCTTTTATACAGATTTTCACGATTTTACCCCTTATTGGCCGGACTATTTGGAAAACACATAAATGACGGAATAATGAATGCTTCCAACCATCCGCAACTCCAGGTCTAGCAGGTCCTATCCTCGTCCCATTATTTATGATAACGAAATCGTATAGGCCTACATAGGGACGAGGCAGAAAATACGAGTTTCGTGATAATAACTAGGTTTTTGTTTGCCATTTGTCCAGTTATTCAAGAAACTTATATTTTCTAAAAAATACGGGTTTTATTGAAGAAAAACTAAGTTTTTGTATAAAACCATATTTTTAAGCATAAATATAGGTTTCTTGGCTATTTGTCCAGTTATTGCCGAAAAACATTTTTAAACAAAAAAAACTAAGATTTTTACCGATGATTGAAAAACCTATATTTTAGCGTAAAAATCTTGGTTTGTTGAAAAAAAAACTATTTTTTGGCAAAAAACAGGTTTTATTGTAAACATATAAGTTTTATGACAAAAACTGTTTTTAGGAGAAAAACTTAGTTTTTTGCCAGATTTTCTACCTGGATTCCTCCAATTCCTCTTACATGTATTTCTCTAAATCGACAGGACCAGTCTTTAGCGCAACGCACACAAACTGTGCAGTGACGAAGGGAGCGAGCGCTAAGAACCTATGATGTTCTCAGGATGCACAAAAGCGGGCACCAGCGTATGGGGAGGCATTTTCAGTTATTAGTCCCAAAATTTCTGAGGTGTAGGGCGCCGATGTTTCCACTATTCCACTCTGACAGACCTCTCGATTTACTTTTGTTGATAGTCCTCTGTGTAAAGAGAAACTCTCCGATCGTATGGTGCCTGTATATCCTGCGATTCGGCGATGGTCACACTTCTCAGTCTTCCTACTCGTCGTGGTGGCAGGGAGATTGGGTCAGACTCGGGACTTCGAATTCTGGGAAGAACGTGCTGTGAATGCGACTCACTGCTTTGTGCTCGTGCGTCAATAGCCACATCAGTGACGCCGACACCGAGCGAATCCTTTCGGGTGATTTCGTGACGACGTTCGTTGATTTCGGGTAAGACGATTTCACCATCGGAAGCCGATGCTCGTTCCCGGTCCGTTCCATTCATTCGTCCACGCTGGCTTCGACATTGTTTGATGTGGTTTCCTCCACCTTTTAATTGTGGTGCCTTTGACTTTGCGTCACGAAAATAGCTCTCGAGTGAAATCGCCCTCGGCCGTACGTCCAATAGTTGATCGCCGAGACTTCGATGTTCGTACGAAGGCGTGGTCGACATCCTCCGATTCGAAATCTGTGGATGAGTGTGGAGACCTCTCGAAGTCGACAACAATTTCCTTTTAGAAAAGTCCTCGCGACCATTTTTCTGACAGCTCGGGATATCCGTGTGGTTTTGCAATTGCACACCAGCTGCACGACGTATTGCATTTCGCTCCAGCATTCTAGTTCTGAGCGGAAGCTTTCGACTGTCTATTCTGTGGACATGCACACGCTTATCCGCGTCAATACGTTTGGTTGTTTCCTCGAGTTTTAAATCCAACTGAAAGTTTCTCCGAACTGCCTGCGGTTCACAGACACTGCCAGCGATTACTCCCCTCTTTCCACCGCCGCCATTTTTCAAACGAAGCACGTTACTGAATTCTAGAATCTCTGGGTCAGTCATTGTACCAAGTGAAAGTAAACAAACGTAGCAGACGACAGCAAGTACAGCAAGTCAAGTAAAAAAATTGACACTTCAAACACTGTCACCACTTCATATCCAATCGCGTTTGAAACACTATGAATACTGCACAGTACCTCAGAGCGTGACCGTACGACTCCGATACGTGATATGTGTACGTGCACGAGTTAAGATTTCGTCTCAGTCCAAATCGAGAATGGCGTGCGTAATGCGCTGCCTAAGTTGTCTTGTGCACCTACATCGACATAGCCCTAAATACACGTAGACGCAATCACAATCATACACTTAAGGTTAAATTGATAAACAAATTCAACTTAAAAATCTATAGATTCGACGAAAAGTTGCGTACCTCTGAGTTATCTACATACTTGTTCCACTTCTTCAGGTTGCGCCTCAATCAGTTTATCGATTTGTAAACATTATGGTAAGACGATATTGGCTGACCCCACTTGACAGTGTCTGATTGGTTTATAGGCCTACTGACGGTCAGCGTGAGTATCAGACATGGAATTGTCCTCTGTGGAAATGGGTCTCACATTAAGCGCTCGATGTGACCTATCCTTTTTCCGAGGCTTGCGAATATGAGTCACGGAGCAATGTTCTAAAGCGTGATTCATTGGCACGGGGATTCGATACGTGTCCGGTATGGTACAGTAGGTAAAAAATAGGGACGTTAAGCTATTTATCGCGGATCCTTATCCGTATCCGGATAGAATTCTGTACAACGAGGAAAACTTTGTGTACATTTCGATCCGTATACGTATAATAAAGATGCGTGATAAGTCGCCGATCTCAACCTTCCTATTAATCCAGATCGAAAACGGACGTACGCGGACAATTTCCGCTTCCTGCATTCACTGGCCTGCGCACCAGGTCTATCAGTTTTCGGTGTCTTCGGTAGAAATGGAAGGCATTTTCTGCGAGGTACACCCTTAATCAAAAGTAAATGCACAGCTGATCAACTGAAATATTTCCCAAAATCTTCAGCGGATCGACCTTTGCTTTTTACGGCCATTACTTAGGGCATCAAGACACATTTTGAGACCAAAAATATCATGAACTTGCATCAGTTGTATTTTTGACAAAAGTTTGAAATTTCCATAAAAAAGTGTGATTTTCAATCGCATATTTTTTAGAAGTGAAACCAACGTCACTTTAAAGCCTGTTTGTTTCCCAGCAAATTTATTTTTTCAGGTTTAAAAAATTCCGTGGTGAACAGAAGTTACAGAGCATTTTCCAAAATGAATTTCGTTCGGTTTTCCAGTCAAGTCAGTGCTATTCCTTCCGTCTCATTTAGGTCTACCCAGCCTGCTGAATATTGTGAATAGGCCTATTCATGGCCAAGTCAACAATAGTTACTCCTGATGACACTCCATCGAGTAATCCAAGGCCAGGCGGTCTTTTGTGTGAGATGAGTGCCGGTGTCACCTTTCTTAATTCCTCCTCACAATTCCTTACCAATGAAGGCAGGAGAGCCTACGTAACCTCTTATGGAATTGACGCCATTTACTAACTTGACCTACGATGAATGGGACTTATTATTCCGTGAGCTTGGTCTTGGGACAATAAGGAAAGGTCGACTATAAATTAAGACTTGAACTTTTGACTGGAGTTTCGACTGAAACTTTCGAATAAATTCTTCATAATTACGACATGGAAGCTCCAATTGAAAATTTGAAAATTTATTCGTGTACAGAAACAGGAAAGCTTTAAAATGACGTTGGTTTCCCTTCAAAAAAAACATGCGATTGAAAATCACACTTTTTTATAGAAATTTCGAACTATTGTCAAAAATACAATTTCTGCAAGTTCATGATATTTTTGGTCTCAAAATGTGTCTTGATGCCCTAAATAACTGCCGTGAAAAGCAAAGGTTGATCCGCTGAAGATTTTGGGAAATATTTAAGATTATTAGCTTTGCATTTACTTTTGATTAAGGGTGTACCAGGCGTGTGCGGAAAAACCGGTCGAATTGCTTCCTGGAGCGAAAGGACCGCAGTGGAACTCGGGCTTCTGCAGAGGAACAGAACGCCAATGAACAGCCTAATGTTACGGGCCCTAGTCCACTAGTAGAGATGTCTCTATTGAGGCCCCTCCTTTATGCCCATGGTTCTAAGACCTGTCTGTTTTCCAGGTCTCGAAAGGCGTCATTTTGGGTTGGTGGTTTCCCCACCATCAATTCTTCCAGTGCGGCGGTATGGCACCTGGAGCAACCATCTTAGTAGGGAGGCTAAGCTCCAAAAAATGGCCGAATCGTTCACTTTTTGATAAAAGCACCAAATTTTCCACAGACGTGGAAGGGGTCATTACCTTTAATTTAAGGACGGGAGCCCCGACGAAATCGCCCCCTAGTGGCCGCCATCTTGGATTCCAATATTGCCGCCATTTTGGACACCTTTTTCCACATATCTCGAATTCTAATAGAGATAGAAGCATAATTCCAAGACCTATACCCACATTTTCGAGGTCGCCGAATCGAATGGTGCCATCGAAAATGACGTCACATGTCCGGAGCATCAGGTATATGACTTTGAATATAGGAAGTCTATTGCTCAATGGTTTGATTCCTATAAGGTGTCTCGAAGAAAGAACAAAGCATGGCCTTTTATCGAACAGACCTCTCAAAATTAAAAATAATGTTTGCTCACTCCTCTACATTATTATTTAGCTAGGCCTGGATCTTATTACGTACATTCTGTTAGAAATAACCCATCTGTACTTAATAGGTCAACCGTAGGCCTAATTTGCTGTGCTTTGAATCAACAGAAGTTAGTCTACAGATTGAAGTCTTTTGGTGGTTTATTCTTCACCAGAGGCTATTTTGAGTCGTTGGTGGGGCAGGAGAAGAGATGGCAGGCTTCATCGTGAATATTCTGACTGACCCAAAGACTTTGGCAGTCTTTTTTGGTGTTTTGGTCCTCGCTTGGATATTCTACCCGAGGAAGAGATATAGATATCCACCAGGACCGTTTGCCTGACCAATCTTGGGATCAACCTTTTGGATTAGGTGTGACGGGAATCTCGGCCCCCAGGATCTAAGTCCCGGTTTCATTGTTCATGAATGAGGGATTAGGATATATGGATATAGAGACCGTCGTTATGACACACAGCCATGTCGGGGTTTTAGTTCTTCCGCAAGATGAACAAAACCAGGGTAACGATACAATCACCATTGAGGAGCCTGATAACCTAGTGGTTATCGCGTCCGCTTAAGGCCGTGATCCACTGGGGTTGGTTCTAAACCTGGCACTGGCACGCTGGCACTGGCACTGGCACTGGCATCAGATTATGGCCAGAAATCATGAAAAAAGGTATATTTACCTAACAGCTATTATTTTGAAAGATAATAGGGCCAACCAGTTTAACATGGATCAATTATGTTGAAAAATCTGAAAAACTAGAAAAAAAATTAAAATTATTTTCAACATAATTGATCCATATTAAACTGGTTGGCCCTATTATCTTCCAAAATAATAACTCATTAGCTGAACAAGCCCACTGTGATTTTGATCCAGAAATGCCAAGACCCGTAACAGCAGGTGTCCAGACACCAGAGCTGTATTTTTAGCCATACCTGGCTATTCTGTTTATTGCCCTCCCACCATCTGTTGGATGGTGATATGGGAAACAAAGTACTATAAATAGGTAATCAGCAGCGGGGGTGAACAGGTAATTGGAAAAGCCCACTAGTGTATCTGGCCCTCAAGCCCACGAGAAAAATGGCTCATAAAATCATTATTTTCTGCTCGATTTGAAAAATTCGAACACATATTTGATATACCATCAAATTTAACATCCGCTGGTGACACTCACAAACACTGCACACATCTTTGTGTTGGATTTTCTTACTTTAGTCAGAGGCATTAATTTGCCTGGATTACGTAACTTCCTCCTTATCTGTACCCCGATAGAATGCGAAATATCGGGGTATATTAGGTCTGCTGCTCAATGG
>NMRB01003946.1:1101-35225 GCA_002633025.1 Notospermus geniculatus | reverse complement strand
ACCTCTGACCTTCAGAATTGTTGCGTAACTGGAACAGGCATTCTTGATTAAACCTATAGGAGATGGTTAATGCGGGCTTCTAATTAGTTTTTTCCTGAAATTCTGAGCAGATTTGCATTTTAGAACTGTTTGACCTTGACCTTGACCTCTGACCTTCAAGGTCATTGCGTAATCTGAAAGGTCATCCTTGATAACCTAGGTGTAGGTGAAGGTTTTAGGCTTCTACCATCACCAGGTTCTGACTTATCTCATGTTATCAAATTTGCATATCAAATCTCGCCATGATATTTTGATATGTTATCGATTACGCAATGACCCGGGTATCACAGACATGAAATGATAAGCTCATCATGTTGACAGGATCAAGTTACCTGGGGTAGGTCAGGTTTCCTGGGTTGTCCCTGTTAAAGTAGCCAAGTTAGGGTGTGACAGACAATACGTGTATATCATCTTCTTTTGATATATCGATTACGTAATGGCCTGGGTATCACAGACATGAAATGATAAGCTCATCATGTCGACAGGATCATGTTACCTGGAGTAGGTCAGGTTTCCTGGGTTGTAGCTGTTAAATTAGCCAAGTTAGGGTGTGACAGACAATATATCATCTTTTGATATATCGGTTACGCAATGACCCGGGTATCACAGACCCGAAATGATCAGCTCATCATGTTGACAGGGTCAAGATACCTGGGGGTAGGTCAGGTTTCCTGGGTTGTAGTTGTTAAAGTAGCCAAGTTAAGGTGTGACAGACGCGGACAGAATGACAGAATGACAGACAGACAGACAGATACCACGACCAAACACAATATGGTTTCCGATACTAGTATCGGAAACCATAAAAATATGAAGTCAAAACAACAACCTACACTAACAAAGCAGCAGCAGCAGCAGCAAAAACTACTGCGACGGCGACGATGACGACGACAAACACAAGGAGGAAGACGACAACAACAACTAAGATGACACAACAACAACAACGACGACAGCAACAGGAACAACAACAACAGCAGCAACAGCAGCAGCAGCAGCAGCAGCAGCAGCAGCAGCAGCAACAACATCAACAGCAGAACGATGACAACAATGGGTTCGTCATTGTAAGAGCTTTTATACGAAGGTTCCCTTGATAACCAGTATTTCATGCATTTCAGGTTGGGGTCCAGTAACTAACCTGAAAGAAGGGTCGTCCTTTAAGGTGACATGGAACACAGCGACAGCTGACCCGGTCAGTAAATAACAACTCACTTTATTCCCTGCTGTGCAAGATTACATGTACATGTATATGTACATCTTATGTACAAATCGCCTTAGATTTTGATTACCATTCTTGGGTTATCAGTCCGTAATAGTTGGTGACGTACATGTTTTTACTTTCGACTTTTACTATTACTGTCATGTCTGTAATATTTTGTCACGAGGTATTTGAGCATTCTGCACTCCCTGCACTGTCATCACTGTTCCTTATGACGCCATTAGGTAACACGCTGTGATTGGTTTAACACCAATTTCCTTAACTGACGTCATTAGGTAACACGTTGTGATTGGTGAACGCGTTTGATTTCCCTTCAGGGTGGCTTCATGCTTCAACTTCTCTCGAAGAAGGGTGAGGTGGAGAAGGAGTTGACCAAGGGCTACATTGGAAGTGACAATATATTGTGAGTACTATTGAGAACAACTTCGAAATAATATTTAAAAAATGGTTTAATTTGCCAAGGTAAAGCCCGCAGGGCAAGTCCACGGTCTCGGACGTGACATTCTTTCACTTATTCAGTGATGTTTCTGCAAACTGTGGAACCACAGGAAGAGGTAATACCCTGCATCAGTTCACGCTCTTGTCCTTCTAGGCCCCTGGTATGAATTAAGTTCGTTGTGATTCATAATTAGTGCACTGTTTGCTAATCAGTTGCGTCACGGATGTGATATCACTAGGGTATTTAATGGTCCTTTGGTGCCATGAGTTGCAGAGACCGCACTGAACAAGTAAACAAGTTCTTTGGTGCATACTCCTAATTGACCTTCCGAATACTTATCACAGGCGAAGAGCCTGCCTTTTATCGTCGGCCGGCTGTAGCGTTCACCGTCACCTTGCTTGCTTGTCATTCTTTTAGCACCAGCCAGTATGACGTTACCCTTCCAAAAGATTTCACCTGCCAGGACTGTACCATTCGTCTGCTTCGACAGAATCTGCCTTTCGGTTGGAACTGGACGTATTGGAGTTGCGCCGACATCAACGTCATCAAAACTAGGCTGGCAAAAGAAAACGTCAAGTGTCATAAGACTTTGACTACAAATCCCCAAAATTCAAATCAAATCGGAGTTCAGAAAATTTGGAGGTTTAATCACATGATATGTACATGAAAACCATATTCTGAGTCAAGATCAAAGGACAACTTGTCCTATCTCGTACACCCAGCCACCAGGGTTTTTTTTTCTCCCAGTCTAGCCCACCACAGCCTATACTTACAGTCGAGCCCGCACTACTTGGATAACTTATTATGTAACTCAGGCCCTTCTTTTAGGCCCCTTTGACAACATCTCTTGTGCAGAGTTACCCCAATGCACTTCTTAAACTAGGCCTTTGCCTCTATTTCCTTGAAGCCAGACTGCTATCCTAACCTAGACAGGGTTCACGGATAGTACCAAAAATATATCCACTGTAAAACCAAAAATATACAACTCGAAATCTGCAAATCTAGCTACATTCTTTCAATAAATAACGCTATCAGCCCAGCATTTTCTTGTGGTTTCTATATCTTAATCGAAAATAGAAGTCTTTTCCTATCACATGAGACTTGTCTTACGAGTCAATTCCCCGAAATAGGTGAGATATAGCACTCCAAAGATGGGTTGTTTAGGCTTGTTTTCGGCATTTCGTGCAGCCCCCTTCCCGACCGATCAGTTAACTTGCTTTCCGTAAGATGGCACTCTAACGAGATCGCCATGATGGTACTCTAACGAGATCGCCAACTCTCATTGGGTGTGTTACGAGGCTTCACTCCAAATATGGAAAAAGCTGTTCGTCAGCGCCATCTGCTCAGAGGACATGAACTATATCGCCCGGGAAGGATGGTGTACGCGAGGAGAAATGGGGCTTGAAGTGGTCACTTTTTGGGCGCTATATCTCAATTAATTCTTGAAATTGAAAGCTGTAACAAGTGTCATTGTTTAGAAAAAAACTCATCTTTCCATGTTGCTAGAGAAATTAGTAATCGGTTCAATGGTTCGGCCACAACGGGCTGTACTGAACATGCCGAAAATTGGTGATTTTCGAGTTGTATATTTTTGGTGTTATATATTTTTGGTACTATTGAGAACAACTTCGAAATAATATTTAAAAAATGGAAATGGTTTAATTTGCCAAGGTAAAGCCCGCAGGGCAAGTCCACGGTCTCGGACGTGACATTCTTTCACTTATTCAGTGATGTTTCTGCAAATTGTGGAACCACAGGAAGAGGTAATACCCTGCATCAGTTCACGCTCTTGTCCTTCTATGCCCCTGGTATGAATTAAAGCAAATGGCTCGCAGGGTTTGTTTACTTTTTTGGTGGTACCTCCCATAGAGAGTGAATCTCGCCTCCAGGCAAAGCCGTGCTCCAGCTATATGCAAAACTTGTGCACATATGCGAACGTAAACACTGAGGACGAGGTTCCATTAAAAATTTGTTAAAATGGGTTAATGACAGTTTCAAATTCAGTCAGTCAAAATGTACATTTTGTACTATTCACATTGATTTCGAAGCGGTAGATTTTGCAGAATACGCCTCCGAAGTTTGGCTGTCTAATGCATTTCCCATTAAACTAAAATCCTTCTTTCGCCTTTTTCTCAAAACGGCGCTTGATTTGAGGACATGTCAACAAACAACTGTCAACAAACCCCGCGAGCCATTCGCTTTAAGTTCGTTGTGATTAGTGCACTGTTTGCTAATCAGTTGCGTAACGGATGTGATATCACTAGGGTATTTAATGGTCCTTTGGTGCCATGAGTTGCAGAGACCGCACTGAACAAGTAAACAAGTTCTTTGGTGCATATGGGCCTAATTGACCTTCCGAATACTTATCACAGGCGAAGACCCTGCCTTTTATCGTCGGCCGGCTGTAGCGTTCACCGTCACCTTGCTTGCTTGTCATTCTTTTAGCACCAGCCAGTATGACGTTACCCTTCCAAAAGATTTCACCTGCCAGGACTGTACCATTCGTCTGCTTCGACAGAATCTGCCTTTCGGTTGGAACTGGACGTATTGGAGTTGTGCCGACATCAACGTCATCAAAACCGGTATGGATCTATAGGCGACCGAGACGTTCTACTTATCTTTACAAGCAAAATTAAATGGTCATTTGCGAAATTCCGGGGGGGGGGATAGAAATGACATCGAAATTTGTTCCTCATGCTTCGCTGTCTCGCCGGGAAACCTTCCCTCCCCGTCCGTCGCACATGGAACAGTAAGCCGTGGTGCCCTGTCCTTGCACCTTTGCAAAGGGCAAGTAAAAGACCCTTTTGATTAGTGAGGAGCAGGAGCTTGAGATGGCACCTTTGAGATGGCCTCTGTTCATGTTTACCAGCGCCGATAACGCTCTGGCTTCGCCCCTGATGGAAAAAGGATAAATACAGTCATAGACACCTCCCTCACTGCATACATGGAACCTGCGACTGTGCGGCGGTTGTGGATGCAGGATAACGATGACCGAAGAGACCTCCATAGTGCGAGTAATATTGACGGGCAATTTTACTAAATACTCTACTCTGCCAACATCATTCTGCCATTCTTCGTAATTGCGTAATTTCGACGCGTGTGCGCGTATTTTTCGGTGAAATATCTGCTGAGCAAACGGCCTGGAATTACTTTTTGCTCAGCCGATAGCTCCAGTGTGCGGCAGTGCGGTACAAACGAATTTTGGGTTTATTTTCAGCCACTTTTAAGCAAGACTGTTCTGGAAACGGCACGTTTAAATCGGGTAAATGCGAATGCAACAGGCTATATGCAGGGGACGTCTGTCAGTTTAAAGGTAAGGATGGCGGTACGGGTGAAGGGGAACAGTTACCGGAAAGAGTACAAAAATAACCTATTTTTATCCGCATCCTCTTCAACTCATTTGCCCCCAGGTTTGAGCTGGCAGTACCTTCTGCTGGAATTTTCTAAAATCCTTGGGAATGAAGATTGGAAAGAATTTGAAGAAAAGTTCCTCAGATGTTCGAAAGGAACAACCTTTCTTCAAATATTTTTCAATCAATTCCATAGGATGTGAGAAAACTTTGACAGACGATGCCGTCTGTTAGACTCCTGGGCCCGTATGCATAACGGCGGAATATGTTAATTCCAGGTATAACTTAATTAAAGATAAAGTATCACGGGTATTTTCGCGGGACACGAAATTCATTGTTTATTTACATTTTGTTTGTTTGTGTGTCCAGTCTTTCTTTGTCTTATGAGTAATTTGGTGGTGGTGTGCCCCTCCAGAAATTCTTTTGATACCGAAAGTATTCAATTTGGTGAGTTGGCATGTCCAAAAACTCCAAAATAACACAATGTAAACAATCAGTGTTTACAAACATTGAATGTAAACAATGAAGTCGTGATACATTAGGGCCGTTTAGACGACAAGCCAAAAAACCACGTTCAGATTCGATCCGATTGGATCCGATCGACCGCATCGGGTCTCATTTGCGTTTAGACGGGATTTGAATGTGGTCGTATGTGGTCCAATGCGGTCCAAAATCCACATTGGACCGCATTGGATCGTGTTTACACGTAAGTGTTTTGAACCACAATCGGATTCGATCGGATCGCATGTGGATTTTTGCCTGTCGTCTAAACGGCCCTATTATCTTTAAGTTACACTTGGAATAAGCTTATTCTATCTTTACGCATACGGGCCCAGGGGTGGATGAGTTAAGTAGACCTCACTCGATTTTATCCAGTTCGCCGAATTTAATTACCGGTACTCTAAACTCCCACTTACCTGTCCCATTCCTGAATTCGGAATAAATAACCAAATCCTAAGTTGAAGATACATGTATCGCACGCTGTCATTCTTTGCCAGGCTCGGGAGTGGGACAAGTAAGTGGACAGGACATGACTGTTTCGGACCATCTCCCCCCCCCCCCATTATTTTCAACTTAGGATTTAGTCATTTGTTTCCGAGTTCAGGAATGGGACAGGTAAGTGGGAGTTTAGAGTATGACAAGCTTCATAATCTTTTTTTAGACGATTGTTTGGATGAAAAGGATTGCAATAACAGAGGTGAATGTATCAACACTGGTTCTCTGAATTATCCCAAGAAGAAATGTTATTGTAGGTTGGGCTTCCATGGACGCTACTGTGGAAAAGGTGAGTAGGTGCTCAAACAAATTTCGTAGATGATTTTGTCAAAAATAATCAAAAGACCAAAATAATGCTGAAGATTTTTTTTCTACCGACCATGTTCGTGTACCCCAGTCAAGACTTCAATCTTCAAGCTTGAATCCGCACTCCTCAAGCATGAACTCCAATCTTACAAAGCGTGAAGCTTGAAGTCGTATAATTAAAATTCAAGCTTGAAGGTTGAAGACTGAAGGAGCCTTCAGGGCTTTCGTCTAATAAATTTTCTTATTAATCAGAATCTTCGGTGAAAAAGTTTCCCTCTGACATGTCGGAAAGGGGTTTGAAGAAGATTTACAAATTCCGGGAGATTCGTCCAAATTTGTTCCGCGTCTACACACGATACGACAAAAAGGTCGATGAAATTGAGGTGTTGCTTCAGATGAGGACTACCGGATATGTCGGCTTTGGATGGAGACCACGCTGTAAGTCAAAGAAATGGACGGGGAAAGTATAATATGGGTCCCCTCTACACTCCTCTCGTAGTGTTTTCATTCGCTTTGTATGCTCCGCTCACAAAACACTGCTTCGAATAGCCGGTATTCTGCCGATTTACCGCCAGATGGCATTATTTCTGTTCAACCAATCAGCGCCCGCCATCAGTTAGACTGGTACCCGGTCTTCTGGGCAGCTTGCATTCGAAGACCGGTGAAACCAAATGATCTGAGCCGGAATTCCGGCTCGTGACGTCATTCTACAACATTCTACAGCAATGCATTCTCCCGAACTAAATAAAGACCAGCGGGCGCCATGATGGTTTTATGCATTTGCTTGCGTCTGTCCTAGTATTTTAATCAGGACAGTGTTCGGTCTAGCCATCAGGCTGCAGCTGAGCATAATCCCAAAACACTTTCTCCGGCGCGGCAGCGGGAATAGTAGTGGTGCCATCTGGCGGTCAATCGTTAGAATACCGGCTATTCGAAGCAGTGTTTTGTGAGCGGAGCATAGCGAATGAAAACACTGCGAGAGGAGTGTAGGTCCCCCCTGGCAAATCCTCTCAAACCTACATTACACATGTATTTTAATATGTACATTAGTCAAAGTACATGTATAGGCCTATTCCGAGTTGAAGTCCCAACATCAGTCTCGTTTGTTCCAGCTCTAGGGTTTTCGTGTGGCAATTCGCAGCCCTGATTTGACCCATGGGCAATGTTCGGCCCGTAGTCAACGAACTACCCCTCGCACCTTGTCTTTCTTTTCGCAGCACTGGGACCTGATTGCCTAAAATATCCATCCATGCCGAACGCTACCGAGTTTGACAATGCCACGATACCTTCTCAACCCAAAAATTATACCGGACCACCGGACAAAGAAGGGCGTAAGTATTACCTGATAGGCCTATTTGCGGATCCCTAAGGCTTCCGTTACATAGAAGTATACGGTATACGGAAACACCGATTAACAAAGGCTTCCCGAGGATTCACGACCGTGAAGCCATTGTTCACCGGCGTTTTCGTATACCGTATACTTCTATGTAACGGAAGCCTCAAGTATACGGTATACGAAATCGCCGGTTAACAATGGCTTCCCGAGGATTCACGACCGTGAAACCATTGTTAATCGGCGATTTCGTATACCGTATACTTCTATGTAATGTAAGCCTTAAGGCGCTCCTCCACTTGACAGTTTTTTCGCAGAAGTTAGCTTAGCAAACGTCTATTAAATCGGTACATTGAGAGCCAACCATTGGTTCCACCAAAAATACATAGGCGTGCGAAAAATGTACATACAACTCAATTTTTCACCAAAAAGCCCCGTTTTCTAAGCTCTATATACGCTTACTATCCATCCAAACAGGGTTTTTGGTGAAAATTTAGTTGTACAATTTTCGCATGCATATCTATTTTTGGTGGAACCAATGGTTAGCTTAGCAAACGTCTATATCGGCCCAATGGGCAACTCCGCAACTGCAAGCAGTTGTTCGGTCCCAGCGTAAAGCGGGTGATCCACTGTTGCGATTTTGGCTTGAGACGGGGTTGCGTTCCCTTGCGATTACCTTATATGGCAATCGGAAGTCCTTATAAGGTAATCGCAAGGGAACGCAACCCCGTCTCAAGCCAAAATCGCACCAGTGGATCACCCGCTTAAGCCGACAGGACACAAACAATGGTGAATTGCCCATTGTGANTCACGCTGGTGATTCAAACACAAAATTATTTTATTCGTACGCGAAGTCGTTGACGCATAACTAATGGTGCTTGTCGCATTCGCAGTTCATCTGGTAAATGGAAGGGGTGACGGGTGATTACATAATAAGCTGTCACCCCTTCTATTTGCCTAAACAACTGCAAAAATAGTCAACACGATTAGTTATGCTTGGGTAAAAATCGCGTACGAAAAAAAGATTTTACGTTTGAATCACCAGCGTGGTTGTACACGATACAATTTTTTAGTAATAAAATTTCTGTACTAAAAAATTGGATCGTGTACAACGGGAAATTGGATGAAATTTTTTATTACAAAAAAATATTACCATAATAGGACCTGTCCTATTTTTTTAGTACTAAATGAAATATTTGGACTGAAATCGAACGTCTACATCGGGGCAACATTTTTTTAGTACAATTAACCCCTTATGGGTCAAACAATGTTAAGGCATCCTACGCGGATATTGGTATTTTTTCAGCTTTTTGCGGGTAGGAGAGTTAAATCTATCCATGCAGGCCTGTCGTAGATTGATTTTGAATTGTATTATGTACATGTAGCTCTTGCCTGAATTAGCAACCGCAATGAAGTAATCCTTGTACCGGTGTAGCCTGTACCATGACGTACAGTTCGGCCAGGTGGAAATTCAGGAAGGTTGTGCTTGCTAAGATAGCGGTTTTAGCCGCTGCACAGGGAACCATTGTGGACAGTAACCTTGGCTGGACGGGTGGCATTTTCGAAAATGCAGTAAAATTTATTACCGTGTACAACGGAACCCATAGCAGAAAAATCGTACGAAAAGTTATTACTAAAAGTTAGTAATAAAAAATTGGACCGTGTACAACGGGCATAAGGTTACACCTGTTGAAAATACTTGTGTTTTTCCAGACCCGTGTCAAATTAGTGTGTACGAAAATCCCGGCGAGAGGTCACACTACTAGGCCTACATTGTAGTTAAGTAGCCCGGCGACAGTTGCGCTGCATGCATTGACTCTTCGGTCATTTCTGTATTGGCACACATTGTTGGAGGCGCGAAAACCCGGCGCGAAAATGACGCCACTTAATGGCCGTGTTTTTCAGACACGGGTTTCTCGAAGCCCGGCAATTGTGTGACCGCAAAAAACCCGGGAATTTATGTAATGTAACAACGGCTATAGATGCAACTATAGCTGCATCTGTGGCAGACAGGGTGACGTACGTGTAACAATCAAAGGTGACATATCGCTACGCCTTCGGACTAGTTGACAGCGAAATCCTGAGGTGAAGTGACTGTAGAGGCCTTATTTATCAATTTCAGTGGCGGATCCAAGGGGGGGGGCGTGCCCGGCGCACCCCCCCCCCCCGTTCAGCCGCCGAGCAGCAACAATTTTGGAAGGCATATAATCAGACCCCTGATTTTCAGTAAAAAGAAAGTTCAATTTGGCCTGCCCAGGTGCCAGAAAATCGCGTTTCCGGCACTTTTACCCCAAAATTTTCGGCGCTTCGCACCTTCCGGACTCAGAGAATGGGGGTTGCCCATTCCACGCCCCCCCCCCGTTCGGCAACTCCTGGATCCGCCACTGAATTTCCTCTTTCCCCCACACGTGTAAAATTCACCAATGCGTTTTTCTCCAGACTACGACATCCATGAAATGGCGTGCTGTGACGTCGTCACGGCGTTCGTTCGAAACAACCTCAGTAACATCGGGGATTACTACTCGAAAGGGGCCGGCACACCCAGCCTTGACACCTATTTGGGAGGCGAAGACAACCTTGTTGCAGCACTCGCCATATACTGGAACAAGTACACGTGGGTACTCTTCAGGAAGAAGGTTAATGGTATGCATCACCTTTCGTTTATTATTTTTATCTCTGACACCCCTCAGACAAGCATCTGTTGCTGCAAGCATGTCGTCTGTCGTCCGTCGTCGTGAACAGGAGTGGCAAGCTTCTTAACCGCTTGGCTTAGAAACCTGAAACTTGGTGTAGTACATATACCGGTACCATAAAGGAATCCAACATAAAGGTTCATTAATCAACTTCCAAATTCAGCATTTTATAAATGAGGACAGTACCCCATTAAACGACAGATTTGCATTCTGACTCTTCCATATGATAGGCGAAACCCTTCTGCATATTTGGTGCAAATTTTGTTGAATTCATACTAGTTGATCTTTTGATACAAAAGGACTGAATTAATGAGAACCCCCCGCGAACGGTGAGAGCGCAGAGTCATCTGTGTACATTTCAATAGGCTAACGTACAATGCACGTGGAACACTAATTGTGCTGGAAATAGCTCTGTTATCCTCAGAAATGGAATTCAGGGTATCAAGTTGACAGATTGATGTACCCCATAAAAAAAGTTGAAGCTCCTGCCTATTACGTAAAGCCAAAATTCAGGCAGTAAGAGACATCTGGTGGCAACACATGAAGTGTATCCCTCAGTTACTTCATCGTTCGCAGTTAAACCTCATGCATATTCCTTATGCATATTCCAATGGTAAAATCTATCTCCAGACCGAAACCTAGCGCCGCTGGTTATGGACCTGTGAAAGCTTTTATTTGGCCATATCTCCCGAACGCTGCTAGCTCATCTTCGATGATCGAAGGCAAATCTGCTCACCACTAACGTTACACCGCACATCACCGTTACATCGCACATCACCCTTCGAGAAAGTGACCGGTCCACGGCGTATCTGCCGCCTCGAGAAGAAGAGGCCAATCAGAATCGGTGTTGTAAAATTTGAATCGTGGTACAAAGAGTTGTAGCCGAAGACCCGATATAAAGTGTCATATGATTGGTCGACCGGTAAAGTTGGCATGGTGCCAAGATACGCCGCCGACTGGTCGAAGATGTGCTAGCTAGAACCACAAAACATTTATGGTCGACTCCTCTAATGAGACTATACATGTAGTACGTAAATCGCGCATCTTTGATTTAAATACAAACTCGCCGTTGTCTGAAAACCTTGATTAGACCTAGTGCGGTTTCTCATCTGCCGACATGTAACATCAAGTCTAGAAAAGAATTGAACAGATTGTCACAATCTTGACACTAAGGGTCTTGGGACGAGGTTCAACCAACACCCTCTAGTATCGTTCGAAAAGTAGTGCAGCGAAAGGTTAAATGGAAAAATATCTACCAATTGTGATCAGGCTCCTAACGGTAACTCATTCTCAACTTAGAGCTTGAAACTTCGCCAGATTTCAATCTCTAATGTCATACAAAAGCGGCCATATTGAAATGGAAGGATATGTGATGCGGCGCGCCGATTACGCAGACTGGCGGAGTGTTCTTCCGCTAAGAATTAGTTCTCTAATATATAGTACTGAAATGATGAAAATCGCACATTATGTGATCATTTTGTGTACTTTAGTACTCCATCATGTCAATAGTGTACTGATTCAATGCTGTCCATGCGTTTTACGTGAATTTTATCGAGTAACTATGAGAGATTTCATTACAACGTATATTATACGTATTAGTGGCGAGAGCTACTTTCCCACTTGCCCGGCATGATCACCAAAATGTGTAAATAACCACATTACTGGCGTGTCACTTCCAAGTTTACATACACCGTATCAAATATATACCAATTTATTGATATTTGAGCGATAAACACGCCTTCAGACAGCCAGGGTTCGCAGGTGTTATATTTGTTCGCGGAGGTGGCTACTTGTCATGAGTGATGCGGCAGCCTAACAGTTCTGGTCGTGATCACGTACAGAATCGCTCCGCGAATGACTGTATGACATCCGAGGGGCTTTCCCGAACAATGACGGAGGTTGAGATCAGCGACTTATCACGGATCCTTATACGTATACGGATAGAATTCTGTACAACAAGGACAAATTTTGTGTACATTTCGATCTGTATACGTATAAGGATCCGTGATAAGTCGCTAAACTCAACCTCTCTAGTGTCTATTTGTGTAACGTAGTGGAGAAAATCGGCACTGTTGTAGAGTTTGAGATTGTCAGTGAATAGACAAAGATATTTCCTGCTGTTATCGCTCATTTTTCCGTTGCTAGCCACCGAGCCATCCGACCATTCATTCGAAAATGATGACATGTGGGTGATCTGGGCAAGGGGGCCGGATGCTACCTCAAGAAAGAAAAGAGCCGGCGCGATCAGTCCGAAAACTGCCTACCACGGCAATTCTAAGACAAGCAGATACTACACTTTCATCAATTTCTTCGGTAAGTTATCCATATCCCTTGACTCCCTTGATTAATGGGAATGTTCTTACTGATCGAACAAGAACGGCGTAGGTCTCTTATATCTGTGCAAAGGGCATCCTCAGTCAAAACGTCCGTGGGTAAAACGAAGTAGTTTTCCAAAACGTAGCATGACCTGGGATATAAACGTAACCAGTTGTTTCCGTGAAAAAAGAGGAAAAATTGAGAGTTATTGGAAAGGCTAAAAGTTCATGAAGGAGTCCGATTGCATTTGACACCCTGCGAGCCCTGCCAAAGGACCTACATGTGTAAGTGTTTGTAGCATTTCCTGTAGAACATAAAGTCGTCTCCGAATTTTGACCCCAACCGGGGTCTTCCTCAGGCACTTTCTATTTATAGTAGAGATCCCAGAAGTGAATGAGCTGGATCCCAATTATGGATCTGTAGTTATAATAAAGAAACCCTGAAAAAAAACAGGAAGACGTGAAAAGTTTAGGTTGACTAAAAGAGTTGAATAGAAACCAGATTGATGGATTTATTTTTGCTAAAAAATGCCAAAAGAGGCATTTTCTCTTGAGATTTTAAAAAGGAAAAGTTGCAGATGTTGGTCAGTCAGGCAAGTTGAATATAATGAAGAAAGAAAATTTGAAATCGGACCAAAAATTGTAAAAAAAAGTGATTTTATGAAATGTCATTTTTCTCTTAGTTAATTAAAATTGATTTCTGGCAAAACACCATGGTTCTATACCCAACATGTTGCTACAGATTGGGTGCAAATACCATTGCTGTAGCTCCAATGGTTTTTGAGATATTTAGGAAAACTTGCTGTCCTTTTACTTTCCTTCAAGAGTGTACATGAATAAGCCGTCTGACTTGTGCGTTGGAAAGAGTGACACTGACAGGTTCCGAGCGTTCTTCGGCACACTTCGGAAGCCCTTCGGCGAGCTCATGAATATATAGTTCTCAATTTGATGACGTATACGACAAATTTTTTGGTTTATTTTTCGCCTGTAAATCATATTTCACACTAGCTTTGAAAGATCCACCCGACTTGAACAGCATTAAATAACCTTCCACAGGCCTCCATAAAGAAATTTCGCCTTCAAACCGCATAGAACGACCATTTCGGCAGTTTTTGGTGAGGAGGTCAGATTTCGTCTCTAAAGGGCTCCGCACACTGGCGACTAAAATGGGGGCGACTACCGATGCGACTACTACGTCGCCTGCCATAATTACCTTTGCGGTCGATCAGTGATGTCATCCACGACATCACTGATCTTCCAAAGAAGCATTTGTCGCAAACAAGTCAACAAAAACTAAAAAAACTGAAAAATGTTCAGTCGCTTCTGTGGTCGCAAGGCCGGTCGCCTACAAAATCGCTCGAAAAAATCGCTAATGTGCGGTGCCCTTTAAGGGCTCCGCACACTGGCGACTAAAATAGGGGCGACTGCCGATGCGACTACTACGTCGCCTGCAATAATTACCTTTGAGGTCGACCAGTGATGTTATCCACGACATCACTGATCTTCCAAATAAGCATTTGTCGCAAACGAGTCAACAAAAACTAAAAAAAATAAAAATATGTTCAGTCGCCTCTGTGGTCGCAATGGCGGTCGCCTAGAAAATCGCTCGAAAAATCGCCAGTCTGCGGAGCCCTTGTATGAAGCGATGTGACCCGCCTCAGTGTTTAGTCGCGCTTCGCGCATTTGCCGCTCCGCGGCGTTCAGGGTCCTTGCGTCAAGGCCCCATTGTTTGGTGCGGGAGCTGATTACAAAGAGAAGACCTGTATTTACAGAGAAGGTCACAGTTTACAGACCTTCTCTGAAAGTGCCTGGGGAAGACCCTGGTTGGGGTGGAAAAATTTGCGAAATTCGGAGACAACTGTATGTTTACTATCATTTTGTGTGTCGTTTTTTGTGCTCTATGTTGGATATCATTTCCTGTAGAACCGTGCAATTTGTTCTGAAGATATTTTTTACGTTGCTTTCTTGTAGCACCACCCACTGGAGTCCCTCCTTTCCCTCCTGTGATTGGCTACGGACACCCCGCCGGATGGTGTGAGTATGTCCATTCAGAAACTGCATGAATGTCTACAAATTCTATCATTATACAGTCATGCATACATGTATATGACGTCTCATAAACCGCCCGGCCCGTAAAAAACAAACTGACGTGTCGATAGGCCTAGGACTACTGTGCACCCAGTGTTGGCTGCGCATTGCATCTCACATTCAAAAAACTGTTTCTTTTTCACACTTCAGTGATTCCTTCACCTACGTTACTCCCCTGGCAACTGTTCATCGACCTTCTTTTTGGCATTCTCGCCTTGCTGTTGTTGGTGGCGCTGTTCATCTGCTGCTGCAAGAAGGATTTCTACAGACGCGAGAAGAAGTGGGCGGCAAAGCCGATATTGGGCACAAAGGTACGTGCGTTTTATTTCTTGCCGCTGTACATGTATGAAAAAGGAAGAGCGAATGTCGACCACCCGTCTAGTATACCTCATCACGAAATTGGTTTTCTCTTCATCAAACGCCACAAAAATTCGGTTGATGGTAGCACCACACGCGGGCATTTTTTTTTGGTTGAACGGCAGAGATCATACAGGGCCGACCGCACAGAAAGTCCGAGAGTGCTGTCGGTGCCTATCGGCGCTTTAGTTAAAGGAGCACGGTATTTCCACTTTTTGTCGACAGCCGGCGCCACCGCGCCACTCTCCAACCCAAGGGACTAACTACGTTGTCGGCGAATGGCCCCGATTTTTACGTGCATTAGATTTTTGTAGTTCTTGTTGGCTGCCGCTAGGTGGCTCCCTGTACGTCGGCAGTCAAATAATGCATCAGAGATCCAATGCTGTGCTCCTTTAATGGGAAATGCGTTATAACTAACTGCCGACAGACGCCGGCAGCACTGCCATACTTTCTGTGCGGTCGGCCCAGGTCTCGCTGTCACTTCGGCCATTGACCAACCCTGCTGTGCATGCCGTCATTTCTGTAGCATTAGGCCTCTGCTTAGCTTCGGCTGAAGCTGCTCAGTGTGACCACATTCCAACCACTGTCTTCCTGCAAGTAGGCTAGCCATGCCTGTGGTACCAATCGATGCTTATGTACATGTATTTCATAGATTCTCAGTAGGCGAAATCATTGAACTAACTGCAAGCCTCAGCAGCGCTTTCAACATTGCAATGTAAGCGTTTGCACATAAATCAGCCATTATTACTTTCTACCCTGGAGTAAAAGGTGGCCAAGTTCTCTCATCCAAGATGGCGCCCCATGGTATTATCGTCAGTTAGACTAATGCCCGGTTGTTCAGCTTGGCTTAAGCCAGAGTTGGGTCGATCCCGACATAAGCGTGTCTTAAGCCAGACTTATATTTCACAGCGCGTTGCGCAGGTTGGGCTTCAAACACAAGCCAAGCGTAAGCCTTTCTTATAATAAACCTGGTAGTGGGGTGGTTATAAGCGCGACTTACAATGGCAGGCCTATTCACTGTATCCCAGACTTTGAAGATGGCAGAAGCATTGGTTCAGCTCACGTAAGCCACACCTGAGCAACCGGGCAGGCATCACCGAGCAAATAGTATAGGAAAGCATTGGGAAGGAGGGTAATAAGCCAGGTTTCGGTGATCCCGAGTTTAATTCAGGTTGTGCAATAAACTCAGAATTGATTAAGCTGTTCTTATGACCAGACATAAGCGCGACTTACGTGAACTCGAGTTTGAGGTATAAGCCAGGCTCACGTGAGCCACACCTGAACAACCGGGCATTAGAGGTTCCCAAATAAAAACGTTTAAAAAGTCATGATCTGGAGCCGTAGCTGAGCTGAGAAAGACGTTGGGCGGCGCTGTGATCGTTAAGATGATCTGGAGCTGTAGTAAAGATGATCTGGAGCTGTAGTAGTCTCGGGCAGAGAGTCCTTTTGTCCCACCGTGTCGCTCCACTACGCCCGGCTAGCTAGTGTACATGCACGTCGCTTTGTCTGTGATGCAATGCAATGTAGGTTGTGCTGCAACAGGTCACATGACATAAAAATAGCTACTTCTGCAATTGGATTATATTTTGTTTTAAACGACTTAATCATTTTGTCAGTATCGAAAATGTCTGAATCTAGCGATGATTCTCGCAATTTGGAATAGAGACTCTATCAATGGAAGTTGGATAAAACCAGTTTGCCTTTCCAGCGCCTTCACCATGCCCAAGTGTCTCCCTGTAGTTGCCAGGCTTGTCTAGTAGTGTCAACTACATGTATTCCAGTATGAGTCGCTAGGCGTCGTATAAATTCTTATCCCACACTACATACATGTACAGGGTGTTTTAGAAAAAACGTGCCATCTCCAAAATGTTCCCTAAAACTAAAACTCAGAAAGATTTGGAGCTATAAATTTGTAGGGACGTAGAGTGGGATGTAAATGACTGCTCTTGAAATTTTTGCTCTGATTGCTTTATGCGTGACTGCACAAGAGGCCTTTACCTGAATGGGTTGAAAATGGTGCAAAAACCAACTCTTCTGTGCACAATGGATTTCATGTCGAAGGACGCTTTATGGAGGATTAAGTCCAGCAAAAAATACCTTTTGTTCGTAAGAAATGTTTTGTTTTACGGTGATGTGTGTGTATCATTATGGAATTGCCAAGGCATTGTCCATTGTATCATTTGTCCACTGCGCAAAGTTGGTTTTTGCACCATTTTCAACCCATTCAGGTAAAGGCCTCTTGTGCAGTCATGCATGAAGCAATCAGGGCAAAAATTTCAAGAGCAGTCATTTACATCCCGCTCTACGTGCCTACAAATTTATAGCCCCAAATCTTTCTCGGTTTTAGCTTTAGGGAACACTTTGGAGATGACACGTTTTTTCTGAAACACCCTGTATAGGCCTATGTAAAAAGCTGAAAATACCATCACAGTATTGGATTTTTCTTTCCACTCCAGGGGATCGAAATTAACCTTGTCGCTATTGAAAACCCAGTTGTTGAAGGAAACAGCGTCGCTGGATATGTTGCCCCGATGGAATACCGAGGCTACATGCCATGCGCCGAATATGCACGATATAAACTGGTATAGCAATTTCACCAGGTAGTTTTAGCTTGGGGTCACGCTAGCTTTCTCTTTTGGCATAATCCCTAACAAAATTAGTAGACGAAATAGCCCACTCAGTGTCTTTGACAGTGGGGCTGGAGCAAACTCCATCTCCACCTCTGTCTAATAGCTGAGCAGATCTCACCATAAACCTGAAATTACGTCTGTATATGCACGCTACGGTGTGGGTATTTCTATTGTCTTCATCTGTTCCAGAAGTTGACGTCAATGAAATTTTTAAAGATCATTCTTTGGGCTAGGGGAGACCGGGGCTGGTTGTAACACTTTTTCTTTTGAGGTCGATTACTTCCTAATTACAGGAGGTATTTATAACCTGCTTGGTCTTTTGAATATTTGATATCAATGGTCACTTGTGCAGTAAACAAAGTTTAGCCATCTCTATCCATGTCTCTGAAAAATGGGTCCAAAGTCGAGTGGTACCACCTGCCCCGTCCAAAAATTTCGGGGTTGGTTGTAACACATCTCATAAAGTGAGCATGGCAAATTTCCCTTTACTTCTTCATGTGTTTTTCAAAACGACACGGGTATTTGTCTCCTAAATAAACTTCTAAACACAGCAAATCCGTTCTTCTTACAAAAAATAATCGATTGAACAGTCTATAGGATGAGGGGTGAGGATTGATGAAAACCTTAATTTTGCCTATCTCCAAGTGGTGAGGTAAGCAATTTGGTTTTTTGCCATTTTATCAAAACCTGAAAAAGTGAGATAGGCAAATATCTTAGCAGGGTGACGATGTTACCATGTTTGTTACAACCAACCCCACCTATAGTTCAGGTCAAATGTGGGCTGCAATACCAAAGCATGTGGAAGTGGGCCTTATCACTCTGGACCAGTTGTACAGGCTTTACATCATTATTCAAATAGTATCCAAACAAACTTCTAAAACTGCACAGGCAGTGAAGCAGAAGAGATTTTCTGATCAGGTCATTTTTTACTTTCATGTACTAAAAACGGTTTTTGTCGATTTTTTGGAAAGTCAATTCGGACATTCAGATGCCCTTTGGTACAAAGGTGGCCGGTATCAATGTCAATATATGTGAGGAAACTCAGCCCTTCCCAGTGGATATTCAAGGAAATATTAGCTCTGTTACAACCTACCCCTGTTACAACCAGCCCCGGTCTCCCCTACTATTTTGTCTTAATTTTAACCACAAAAGTCGACTTGGTAATCTGAGTAATAACATTGCTAACCAACTCTTGTGGGTATTTTTTCGAGTTTTGCTGAGAATTTCCAAAATTTCATCTGCAAACAGAATGAAAGGAAAAGGTAAATAGCCGATGCTTAAGGCTTCCGTTACATAGAAGTATACGGTATACGAAAACGCCGATTAACAAAGGCTTCTCGAGGATTCACGACCGTGAAGCCATTGTTCACCGGCGATTTCGTACACCGTATACTTCTATGTAAAGGAAGCCTAATGCAGCTCATTTTTTTCACCCTTTTCATTACTGCATAACATCTGAATCGGGTGTTCTGATAATATCGTTGACTTTCAACACTAGTCCTGACTACTTCTGGTGCAGACCATGCGTAGTCCTGCTCCTTGACGTAAAGGAGTTCCTCAAGGCTATTGTTCTCAACAGGAGAACAATAGCCTTGAGGAACTTCTTTACGTTGAGGAGCATTCTAAAATACGGTTCGTTGTGTTGTGGGAACTACGCTGTGGAAAAAAATAATCTAACTCCCACATCATGCGCTTACTCCTGAGTAACAAAGCAGCTCATGCATCAGAAGTCCTTGGCAGTAACCTAACCATTAACTACTCACCGAGCAAATGTTTTTGGTCCGTATTCTAGAAGCTTCCTTAAGTCAAAGGTCTACCTTTAGCTATTGTTTGCAGGGCAGAATACAAAAGCTTAAAGTGGACCTTAGAGTTAAGGAGGCTTCTAGAATACGGGCCTTTATCTGTACTTCGTGTAGTTTGATTGTAAAGAAGTGTGGTTGCTAATACCCCCATCACACTGAAGTCGTTCTCAAAACGTCCTGCCCCGTCCTAAAAAAATCGTAAAACGAGCTAGAACGTGTACCCTTGGCCAAATAATGCTTCGGTGTACTGGAGCACCCTTCCCATCCACGAAGTTCGTAAAAAGACTGTAAAACGTTGCCACTACGTCCACTCCGTTCGCACACAGTTTGAGCCCGTTCGGCAAAATTTTCAAGAACGTACTGAGAACTAGCTCAGTGTGATGGGGGGTATAAAGGGCCTGTCACACTGGAGTAGTTCTGAAAATGTCCTGCCCGTCCTAAAAAATCGTAAAACGGGCTAGAGCGTGTAACCCTTGGCCAAATAATGCCTCGATGTTCTGGAGCACCCTTCCCGTCCATGAAGTTCGTAAAAAGACTGTAAAAAGTTGCTACTACGTCCACTCCGTTCGCGCACAGTTCGAGCCCGGTCGGCAAAATTTTCAAGAACGCACTGAGAACTAGCTCAGTGTGATTGGGGCATAACTGATCGGTGATAGCAAGGTGGATGGTCACAATTTTTTTTCTAGCAGTAGCGCATTGCGTATTACCTCATAGATTGTCCTTGGCAGTGAACCCTTGCCTTTGGCCACTGAGGAGCTCATTTTTCACTCGTCATCTGTGATTTGGCAGGAATCATCGGTAATCCCAACCTAAACACTGCCGCACACTGGAGCTATCTGCTGAGCAAAAAGTCATTCGAGACCGTTTGCTCAGCAGAGCTCTCCGAAAAATACGCGCGCACGCGAGCTTTCTGCCTCGTGAGGCAAAAAACTCACCGAAATTACGCGTACACGTGAGCTATCTGCTGAGCAAACGGTCTTGAATGACATTTTGCTCAGCAGATAGCTCCAGTGTGCGGCAGGCTTAAAGAACATTGCATTCTCCATTAATTGTTCACATAGGCACTCATTTTCTGACTTTGATTGTCAATAGAAAATGAGGCGTGAGAAATGAGAAGTGAGCTGCTCATTTTTGTGTAACAGTATACGCTAAGAATCCATTCGCGAATTTCGAGCGGTGTCTGTGATACCGCATCCTTTGTCCATGACCAACGCCGCGGCAACAAACAATGGTTGCGGCGTCGCACCGATAGAAATTCATGTGTCGTGAATGGATTCTAGGAGGCAGCAATCTCACCGAAAAATAGGCGCACACGCGAGCTGCTATCTGCTGAGCAAACGGTATCGAATGACATTTTGCTCAGCATTCGGCAGACAGCTCCAGTGTACGGCAGGCTTTAGCCTTCGCCTAGATTTGCACCGCTCCATCACGTCAAGTCGTGGCTTTAACTGTTAAGCTAAGAATCCATTCACGCGAATTTCGAGTTGTGCGATGCCGCAACCATTATTTGTTTCCGTGGCGTTGGTCAACAACAAAGATGCCAACCTCGTCCCCAGGATCTAACTCGAAATTTCTTCTGCTTTTGCCTTGGGACGAGGTCATTTTCGGCTTCGATCGTTAGACCCTGGATTCACTTCCAAGATTCTTGGCACCTCGTCCCCAACGCTTATTTCAAGTATAGTATAGTATTGTATCAACCTCGGTTACAGTAATGATTGTAAAAAGATATATTTTCATTAAACTGTGTTATAAACATTTATGTCTATCATCAGAAAGAATAATGTTTGCTTTGATATGAAAAATAAAGTAAAATGAACCATATTTTAATCCATTTTCCAAGGTATTTCAAATTTCAAATCGGTTATGACGTCAGGCCGATAGCCAATCACAGACGAGGTACTCGGTTCTGAAGCCAGGGCTTAACAAGCCAACGTTAAGCCCTGGGAACGAGGTTGCAAAGATGCGGCATCGTCCCGCTCGAAATTCACGTGAATTGATTCTTAGCCTAAATGTTCATTTTAAGATACACTTTCTGTGGCGGAAACCTCCCGAGCCTCGTTTGGAATCCATCATTCAATTTGTTGAAATAAACACTGTCCAATCAGATGGTTCCAATCCATTTTCATCGTCGCAGTCATTACGAACTATGACAAATTACATGTACTGCCATTGGCAGGTTAAAAACGTATTGTCGCCTTGCTAAATAAAGTGATGAATCAATTTTTTAGCTACACTCCTCTCGCAGTGTTTTGTTTCGCTCCGTACCTACGCTTCACAAACCACTGCTTCGAATGTCCGGTATTCTGCTGATTTAACGCCAGATGGCACCACTACTGTTCCCGCTGTCGCGCTGGAGAAAGTGTTTTAGGATTTTGCTCAGTTGCAGCCTGATGGCGGGCGCTGATTGGTTGGACAGTAGTGGTGCCATCTGGCGGTAAATCGGCAGAATACCGGCCATTCGAAGCAGTGGTTTGTGAAGCGTAGGTAGAGCGAAACAAAACACTGCGAGAGGAGTGTATTTTTTAGCGTAAGGGAGCCAATCAATGATACATCCACATTCATGCTGGTTGCTAATTGATATTTTGTCTTTTGCAGGCTTCCAATGAGATAGAACTCAAGGGAGGTTACGATGCACCGTATGATGTAACAGCTGACGAAGTTACGGTGGAGGTAGAAGGGGCCAATGGTAGGGTAGCGTATGAAATCAAGGTCAATGCAGCAGTCGAGTTACCCAACAACAATGTTGAATACGATCCGTCTGCGCCCGTCACTTACATTGACGACGTCGAAGTAAGTACGCCGGACGACTCCCGCAAGAACAGCGGCGTGTCTTCGCAACTTGAGGACGGTCATGACGACACGTTGGTGCTGGTGGTATCGGAACCAGTCCTGAAAGAATCGAAGAAGGAAAAGAGCAAAAAGGAAAAGAAAGGGAAAGCTAAAGCCAAAACTGCAAGACCCGATTCCCCCGAGTTGTTGGTGGTTGAGAGACAAACGAAATCTACTGATGTAGAACTCAGGTATGAGATCACCGACATCGACGCAGACTTAGAGGTTGGCGATATCCCCGAATTTGAGAGACTAACGAAAGCTACTAATGTAGAACTCAGGTATGAGATCACAGACATCGACGCGGACTTAGAGGTTGGCGATATTCCCGAATCAAAGGAGCTGGAGGTCGACTTGATGCCTCCAATTGGGGACGTGGATGTTGTTGTTGCGGCAGTTGTGACTAGGAAAGACTCGTCCTCTTCCAGTTCGTCTAGTTCCAGCTCATCAAGCTCCTCTAGTTCATCCAGCTCATCAAGTTCTTCGAAAGCCTCCGGTGAGAAGGTTGCAATAGGCTTCGTAGTCGAGGTACCGGATAACCAGCCGGAAATTCAGGTACCTGATGCTACTGACGTCCTGTACAATGTTATTGTTAATGAGCCAGAACCGGAAATTCAGATACCTGATGCTATCGACGTCCTGTACAATGTTATTGTTAATGAGCCAGAACCGGAAATTCAGATACCTGATGCTACCGACGTCCTGTACAATGTTATTGTTAATGAGCCAGAACCAGAAGTCGATATCCTCGTCAGTGGACCGTCTTTGGGAGACGTTTTGGATGAAATAGTACCAGAATTAGAAGACGAAATCGTCCAAGCTACTTTGGAAGCTGAAGTAGAATCTGCTAATTTCAGCATACCTGGATTCGGTGGCTTTGAAATCACAGAGGAAAGAAGGGACACACCTGAAGCTCACATTGAATTTGGTGGGGGGTTCATGATGCCAATCGTAGATGAGCCAAAAGGCGAAATAGAAGTTGATGTGCCAGCAGATATTGGTTTCATCATCACTACTCCTGAAATTGAGGTCGAGGAGCCAAAAGCTGAAGTTGAAATTGACGTGCCGGTGGTCGTTGATTTCACCATCCCAGCTCCTGAAATTGAGATCGAGGAGCCAAAAGGCGAATGGGAAATTGATGTGCCTGCAGATATTGGTTTCATCATCCCTGCTCCTGAAATTGAGGTCGAGGAGCCAAAAGGCGAATGGGAAATTGATGTACCAGCAGATATTGGTTTCATTATCCCAGCTCCTGAAATAGAGGTCGAGGAGCCAAAAGGCGAATGGGAAATTGATGTACCAGCAGATATTGGTTTCATTATCCCAGCTCCTGAATTAGAGGTCGAGGAACCAGATGGCAAGGTTGAAATCGATGTGCCAGTTGTTTTTACAATCCCAGCTCCTGAAATAGAGGAACCGAAAGGAGAAATTGATATTGCAATCCCAATTACTGAAATTATTGACAGAGAACCAGCTGATGCTGTAATCGTGATAGACGAAGATATTCCCGAAGTTGAAATCAATGTTGTACCAGTCGTGATAACAGATAAGAAGAAGGGCAAGAAAGAGAAGAAAGAAAAGAAGAAGAAAGTCGAGGTGGAAAAGAAGAAGAAAGGTTTCGGTTTCGGTTTGGGACACAAGAAGAAACCTGATAAAAAGGGGAAGAACTTCGAAGTGGAGATACCGACCGCTGCCGAGGTCGTTGTCGATGTACCAATACCACCGATTGAGATTGTTGCAGTTGCTGAGATCAAGGATGAACCACCAAAGGTTGAGGCAGAAATTGAGTTGCCAGTCGTCGTCTTTGTGGATGAAGAAAATACCGATCGGAAAGATTCTGTCAGCGCAGAGACGCCTGAGGTTATAATTGAAGTACCGGTACCGAAGGGGAAGGCTGGTAAAAAGAAAGACAAGAAGGATAAGACCCCTGGTTTTGCATTCGGATTCGGCCACAAAGAAAAGAAAAGGAAAGAACCAATATTCGAAATCAAGGTAGAACCACGGGAGGAATTGCCGGGTGTCGTGGTTGGAGGTGACATTGACATGCTTGAGGTCAAGGCTGAACCAGAGATAGACGTAGTTGCGGTTGTACCTATAGTAGAACCTCTTCCTGAGGTTGTAGTTGAGAGCAAGAAAAAGTCGCCAAACAAGAAGGGTAAGAAAAAGCGTGACAGCAAAGCCATCGATATTGTTGTGGACATCCCGGGAATAAAGGTCGATTTACCAGAACCAGAAGTCGAAATAAAGGTAGAAACAGAGGAGGAATTGCCCAGCGTCGTGGTTGCAGGTGACATTGAGGTCAAGGCTGAACCAGAGGTTGACATAGTTGCGGTTGTACCCATAATAGAACCAGTTCCTGAGGTAGTAGTTGAGAGCAAGAAAAAGCCGCCAAAGAAGAAGAGTAAGAAAAAGCGTGGCAGTAAAGACGTCGATGTTGATCTTCCGCCTCTTGTGATAGATGTTGGCGGCGACGTGGACATCCCGGAAATAACGGCAGTCTTAGATGACGACGAAGTTAAGACTGACATTGGAACCCTAATTGTGGACGTAGCCGAGGCGATCGCTGCCGATCTCGAAATAAATGAACCAGATGTTAGCAGTTCCGATGAAGAGAAAAAGAAAATCAGTGTTGTCATTCCTGATGTCAAAGTGGACAAAAAGGGTAAGAAGGATAAAAAGGAAAAGAAGAAGAAAGAACCGAAAGGGTTTAAGAAGGGTAAGGCGAAGAAAGGTTTTGAAGTGGACATTGCGGCGCCTGTGGTGGTTGCTGTTGTCGACGACGACCGGCAAGATGAAAACATTGTGATACCGGTGCCCATTGCAGAAGTAACCGAAGTCGATGTAATTGTCGATGAACCGGAACCTGCTGCTCTAATCCCCGTGGCCATTGTCGATATTCCCGACGTGGATGTTAAGGTGGATGTACCTGCTGTTGATGTCGTGTTGGAAGAGCCAGAGTCCCTGAGCAACAAGAGCACGCCAAGCCTAAGTCATTCTGATGTACTGAAAGACTACGACAATATCTCGAAAATGGTATTCCAGCCGCCGTCCGTCACAGTTGATGTTGAAGGAGTGGTGAATGTAGACGACGTCAAAGAGGATTCACCGAAATCGTCACGCAAGTCGAGTACAAGTTCCGTGTCATCCTCTGGTAGAGCAGGCGGATTTACGTTGACAGAGTTAGAAGTTGAAGGTAATGATCTCGGAGAAATCCCACTTTTGAAGGTGGCCGACAAATCGCCATCGTTATCCAGGAGTTCCAGCTCAAGTTCAAGTTCCAGCAGTTCCAGCAAAAGTTCCGGTGGCAAGAAAGGCTCTGTTACGTTTGGTGCGCCTGACGTTCATTTTGTTGTCCCTGAGCCAGTTGTTGAAGCTCCAAGACCAATGGTCAGCGAATCACCGAAGATTGTGAAGAAATCAAAGTCAAAACCAAAAGAAGAGGATATCCCGTTTGGAATGAGAGTAGGAATCGACCTGACAGATTCCGATCATGAAATCCAAATTCCTGTCGTCGCGAGTGTTCCAGAGCCGGTGGTTGAAGTTGAACTGCCAGAAACTCTGGACGAGAAGAAGAAAAAGAGGCGATCACGTTCTTCCAGCTCGTCGAGTTCATCTAGCTCTTCGTCATCGGAAGTTCAGGAAGAATTATATGTTGAAGCTAAAGCTCAAGAAGCTCATGTTGAAATCGATTATCATAGCTACCTAAAGAAAATAGATGATGAGAAAACATTAGAGGTGAAGAGAGCCGATGACGTGGAAATACCACCAGAACATCCAGCGGTGTCAACATTGGGCATCCAGCTCAAGCCTTCAGGCAGGGTCAAAATAGAGCCCCCGAGATCGCCAACCACCATTCGGCAGATCTTGCGCTGGCCCAAACCAGAGAATGACGTCGAAGTCGAAGTGACTCCTCACAAAGCAGCTGCTGTTGAGGCCAGCGTTGATGTCAACACCAAACCGAGTTCTAAAGCTTCTTCCAGACGCTCGAGCGCGGGTAGCATCAGTTCTAACACTTCGTCGGACACCGCAACTCATTCGGGGATCTATGAATTTGGTGGAGCGAAAAGTAGCAGTGAAGAATCGTTGCCTTCGATGGACGATGGTACCGGTATCCAGTTGAAGTCTTACCAACAGCAGATAACGCGCATGTAGGACGACACGGGGTCGCAGCTTTCGACTTCTGAGACGTTTTGGAGAACTAGTATCCCACTGGCGAATTTTGGCCTGCGACAAGGGACGAATGAAAAATTCGTAGATCTTCGTAGACTGTCGTCTATGTTTGCAGTGATTCTCTGGCTCCATGATCCTATGCGAAACACATTAATGCTAAATATCGCAGCTTGTCGAGGTAATGTCGTAGACTTCAGATTCGCCCCTTGTCGTGGGAAAAAGTCGCCAGTGGGACACTGGTATAAGAAAGGCTTGCAGTGTGACTTCAGAAATACTGAAGTCACCCACTGCTAGCAATTCATAAATACCGGGAGTATTAATTCGAGAAAGGCAATGTGCCGAGTTATATACATTCAGCGCTTCTTTAGTCTTTTGCCTATAGGATCAAATCTCATTCAGTTTTCCGTCCGTAGAATACTGCACGCTTCAATTTTAGAAAATGTAGGAGTTGGAAGAATGTCACATTGATTACGGCACCCGGTCAAGAGACGAGTACGAAACAGACGACCGACCTGGAAGTATGGAAAAGTACATGTACATGTAGTTGTCAATCGAAGCAGTATCCCAGATGCTATGTAAAATACTTCCACAAGCTGTTAGTTTATAAAGCTAGATTCATACTTCTCCGTTTTGCGCTTTGCGCTTGTCCGTTCCCTATATTTAAAGCGAATCGATATCGAAAAAAATTGATTTAGAAATAGAATTTGAAAGGGGACGAATTTAAGGGAAAAAATGTAAACAAACTTCTCCAGAATGTCAACAAAGAAATTTTCGTGCATTCTGATTGGCTGAATTTTGTGTTTACAAACACCAGCCAAATGTAAACAAAATCCGCTATCGATTCGCTTTAAGTGTGGTACGAATAATAAAATTACTTTTTCTCCCACGCACTCACATACATGTAGGAAGCGGACACGCGCAAAGGGCAAAACGCAAAGTACATGTATGAATTGGCCTTTAGTTAATGCTAATGTTACCCACTCAGACTCCAATTCATACTTCCTCACGACAAAAAATACACTATTCCCGAATTCCCTGCTTCCGCACAAAGCATTTTCCGTTCCGCAAAGTGGTCGGGTTGCAAGTATGAATTGGGCCTTATTCTTCTCACAGATGAAAGCTGAGCTAGCTACATGTAGGGTCGAAAAAGATCTTGTAGACCTAGTAACATCAGAGTGTCATATACACGTACTAGTTAGGAAAGAAAGGTAGGGTACGCCAGGCGCGGATCCCGGATTTTTGGCAGAGGGGGGTCAGGGCCGCTGAGGGCGGTCGTTTTAGGCAGAGCGCCTAAGATGCCGGCGCCAACGGGGGTGTGGGGGGCCTCCCCCAGAAAAATTTGAAATCTAGAAGGCTGTAGACGCGATTTCCTGGCATCTCAGTATCAAAACAGAAGCTTTATTCTTGCGTTTTTTTTGCTTATTGTCACAAACTATTGAAGAAAAAAAAACAATCGGTGGTGGCGAGCAGGGGGGGGGGTCACGACCCCCAAAACCCCCCCTCTGGATCCGCGCCTGGTACGACGAAGTGTTGGAGAATGTGTTTTGGAACTCACGAGTTGCTCTCTGAGACATATCGACTCGGACTGCAAATCGAGTTGTAATGTGGAGGTGGTAGGCCTACTCTCGCCCGTGTGGTTCGATTCGATGATGTGAAAGTCGCTTCGTCCGAGGAGGTGTCTTAACGACCAAAGGAGACCCGTATAATTCATAGAACCACATTCAGGTTTTAAAGCGAATTGATATCGAAAAAATTTGATTTAGAAATAGAATTTGAAAGGGGACGAATTTTCGGGAAAAAATGTAAACAAACTTCTCCAGAATGTCAACAAAGAAATGTTCGTGCATTCTGATTGGCTGAAACTTTGTGTTTACAAACACCAGCCAAATGTAAATAAAATCCGCTATCAATTCGCTTTAATCAACAACATCGTTTGTCAACACGACATGTCGACTGTAGACTCGGGCACTCACTCCCTGCGCAGGCGCGAAAAATGCATGCCCATGCCACGCATTCAGTACGAGATCTCGCAAAGCGAGACTAATCTTACAATTAGAATCTACGGCTGTTTT
Organism: Notospermus geniculatus; assembly: GCA_002633025.1. NCBI lineage: Eukaryota > Metazoa > Nemertea > Pilidiophora > Heteronemertea > Lineidae > Notospermus > Notospermus geniculatus. Next base: position 6,593 of record NMRB01003946.1, on the reverse strand, counting down.
GAGAATCTCAAGAGAAAATATGTCACGAGAGGCTCACCAGGGATCAGGGACCTTATTCACCAAGCGCACTAACTTACGGGAGTGCGCAAACTTTTTCCGTTTGCGGACAACCTATTGTTCACTATCAGCCTGACAAAGGATTTGCGTTCCCTTAAAGTTGCGGGGGCTTTGTGAATAAGGTGTCAGGACTTTGGGGGGAGGGCATCGAATCTCTTGCAGGCCTACATAGGCCTAGGTCTACATGGATGCCGCACACTGCGTACTATTTCATTTTTAAAAAAGATAATTGAAATTCCCTCGTATAGCCGCCTATCCACGGGAGAGGAGTTCTAGACGCCGCGCACGTGGGGGGCGTACTTACATTTTTCGGCATGCAATTAAAGAAGGTTTAAGGGACAATTCATACTTCCCCGCTGACCAGGATGCGGAACGGAATATGCTTTGTTTAAAACCACAGTGGCGTGAACGAACAAAGCATTAACCGTTCCGCACACTGTATTGGGTGATTTCAAAGTTGGTGTTAACACGGTGTTTACAATGCTTTAATGCATTGTAAACACCGTGTTAACACCAACTTTGAAATCACCCAATGTGTTTTTAAGGTGCCATGTACAGTAAGTGCATGGGAGACCGTTGGCGCGGGGATCGACTCACATCAAAAGTGCGGTTACAATTCATACAGCGCAATTTCCACAGGCAGCAACTACAGTAGACCTCGGCCTACTTCCAGTTCCGCAAACTGCTTGGCAAGGGAAATGCCCTTCCACTGGGCATGGTGCAGATACGTAAGAGCATGCGTAGGCCTATGTTCTGCCAGTGCCTTTGAGTGCAGCGCAGTTCATCGCCCTTCAACTATACAATGTATGCAGCCAGTTCAGACCGTCCCTTGCAGTTTTTTTTCTGTAGCCTGATGCGAATGTTATAATACTTTTACATGTAGTTCATAGATTTATCTTTGTTAGAATATTAATGTATATTTTATACTTTGTATTACTTTTTATACCGCCCATGAAATATATTGATCATGTTCATGTCATTTAATAAAAATCTACTTAGATACCGCAATCACATCGTGGCTTATTCTTGTTATGAGATATGAACATTATGTGGAATAAAAAATGAAACAGCCTAGGAACTTGCTGAGCATAAGCGGGGTTCATTGGCACACTGATTTTGTCCGATTCAGGGGCCTGTTTCATAAAATGACTTTAAGCTAATGGTACCTTTAACCAACTGGAAAATACATTGAAGTTAATGGTACCATTAGCTTAAAGTCATTTTATGAAACAGGCTCCAGGGGCCATATTTTACGAAGCCTTCTCAACTTTGCGTTCACGCAAATCTATTGTTTGCCTGCACATGCCCTATTGTTTACTGACATGTACAATAGATTTGCGTGAACGCAAAGTTGCGAAGGCTTCATAAATATGACCCCCAGGTCCGCAAAATAGACCAAGTTGACTTCTGCGTTGTCGTATCCGTAAAACTGGGGGCAAAGGGACTGAAAACCGACCGGATACGACCAGATCCGTGCGCCAATGAGCCCCGCTTAAATAGTTTTACATTTGTTAGTAAAGTAGGCCCTATATTAACCACTTCAACATGGGCAAAGATGCTATAAGATGGGTTTCGTATGTATGGGCGAGGCCTGACGAAACTAGAAATTGACTTACTAGTCAATTTGAAAGACCGCCCTTGGAAATTGGGAGCTAAGACAGAGTTGACCCATCGAGAATTATTATCGAGCGGCCAGGGTTGGTGCCAGGTTTTTGAAATAGGGAGAATAAAAGTATCCCATTCCTAAAAAGCAGGGAGACTTTTTCCAAAGAGGGAGACTTGATTTCTCCCTACTAACTTCAGAAGGAGAAGCTGTAAAGGTCACTACTATTCAGTGATAAACTGAACTATGTGCTATGTACTGCCAACAGGGTCCAATAACAGGTATGTGGCGGACCAGAAAGGGATTGACTCTTCCTCACATCCATTGAATCATCAATCAAGAGAGGAACCAGTCCAGGGTGATCACAACGCCATCTTCAGCATACATAACGAACTAAAAGCACATTGTGTAATGTTAGCTGCATGACTGTATAGAAGTGATAGTAATAGTACTATGAATTGCCTGAAGATGGCATTTCAGTCACTCAGTTTGAACCAGTCATGAAATATAGATAAAACGAGAAATTTCACCCAAATTTCGCACTGTTTGTACACGGATGACCCCAAGAATCAATAGGGTTCTGTGTAATACGCACATCTACAATTCCTGAAAGTTTTACCGCGATACATGACGTTTTTCGTTAGTTATCGTTGGAGAACCGCAGATTGGATGGAGAGATCCAGAGAGAGCGAGAGAGAGAGAGAGAAATTCAGTAAAAACAAGGAAGACTGCCCCATTGAGATGGGGGCGGTCTTAAACTATTGAAATTATGAAAAAGGGGTATCAGGCGGTCAAGGATTTCGCGGGTGCTTCTTTAGTCGAATGGTCATTTTTTAAAAATCGCCATTATGTTACCATGGCAACCGTTTTTCGAAAATTTTGTCATAATTATATTTTGCCATATCTCTTGACTGCATAGCCGAAAAGGATGAGATCTTGGTGTCCACATATAGGTTTCTTGCCGTGCTCTACACAATTATGCTACCGTACTTCATTAGATGCCGACCAAAGGTCAAGATCAAGGTCAGAGGTCAAGGCGAACACAGAAATGAACGAAAAAATGCACTTCTGCTACACAAAGTTTATTCTACAAAGGACAAACTAGTGTCAAGTGATCGATTTGTAGTGAATTTGTCATTTACGCAAATACGCATACATGTACATGGATAACTTGTTAGTTATAGGTCTAAAGCTAAGCGCCCATAAAAGAAAATCGGCTAGTTCTGACAATGACATTAGGCTGGGTTTACATCGAGGCATACGCGACACGGACACGCAGGCGAACAATGGCTTCACAAAGGATTCATCACCATGAAACCTTTGTTCGTCTCCGTGTTCGTGTTGCGTGTGCCTCGATGTAAACCCAGCCTCAAGCAAATGTATGTATACGTACATTGTATGTTCACTCATGGCCAAAAATAAATGGACCGCAGTTTTTCTTGAATATCTCCAAACAAACGGGGTAGAGAACATTAGTCCCAAACATAGTAGCAAATTTTCCTGGCTATCTCATGGTATCCGCATCGAAAAATTCCGATGAAAGCCGCACAGAAGGAATTTTGTAAGGACACGTTTTTTGCTACTTTTTTTGTTTGCATGATTTTATTCATTCAAAATTGTTATATCACTGTGTTCTACTCATCGGGGTATTTGATAATGGATATCCTATAATTTCAACTGTTCTGCGTAGAAATGTGATTTGGGGGCACTAGTATATAAAAAAAATATGTTGCCCATGTAGAGAAGGCCATTACGAACATGACACCTCTCACAGTAAAATGCACTCAGAAATAACCGAATTGCGTTTTTTTCAAAAAAAATCGTGGTTTTACCAAAATCGAAAAAAGTCAAATGTTTCCAATTTTTCTATAACTTCACATACGAATGATGATGATACTCTAAATAATATAATTCAGCCAACGGGCATCAAATAAGATTATTGATCATTTAATTATCAGAACACGTGTAATTACCGCCCGCCCTCTATTATCAGAAAAAATAACTGAATGCCCACCCTTTTGCGAAATTAGTCGTTGTACATTCTTCTCCTTTTATTTTTTATTTAATTCGTGGATTGATACATCATTAAAGCACTATTATAAATCAACATCTAAATAGCATACAAGCAGACAAGATAAGACTGTGTCGCTCTTACATGTACATGTATATCGTAAAGTCGCCCATGCACGATTTTATTGCATAATATGAGGACCAAAATGGGCAACAATAGACAGTTTTCGCAAAGCCCCCAAAACGCCGACGCGAACGTCTATCCTATTGTTTGCTGGTCTCTTCGTGGCATCGAACAATGGGATTGGCGTTTCGCGTCGGCGTTTCGGGGGCTTGGCGAAAACTCTCTATTATTGCCAAACTTTCTTCCACCCATCATGCCAGAAGCATGCCTTTATGTTTGGCCCCATATTGTTCAATGATATTGATCGTGTACGGCTCACATTCCAGCACCAAACCGTGCGCAAAACGAATTGTACCAGGTGTTACCATAGTCATTACATTTACACCCCTTAGGCTCCACCGACCCATCGGACCCCTGTGAAATGCGTTTCAGAGGGGTCCGATTTGGAGAGCTGAGATGTTGATTTTGCGTACATGTAATCCTATTGTTTTCCTTCTCTGCCTACACTCTATGGAAAATAGGCTGTTGCATTGCCGAAAAGTTATGCAGTCGAACAGAGAATTCTTTGTTATATCAAAAAGGCCGGGGCTATTTGCACAGCATGCTGTGTAAGTAAGGAGTGAATTTTTATTTACACAGCAAGTACGTATTTAATATTCATAAGCATCATTAAGTTCTGCCCCGCCCACATTTTGCTGTGTAAATTAGGAAAAGATCATATTTTCACAGCGGAATTCGGCAAAATGAGCCATACATGTACATGGCCACTTGCAGGGTACAAGCTTGGAACGAATGCTACTTCGGCCTATTTCGATCTCAGTAGATTAACGTTTGATTCTGGGCGTCCCCTACGTGTTCTCTGCCCAGGGAGCTCTTGAAAAACATTCGTCATCACAACCAGAGGTGTAGCTAGAGGTGCAGGGGGCAAGTTCCCCCCCCCCCCGGTGGTCCAGAAAAACGTGTTTTTCAAGCACATTTTGATCCCCCCCCCGAGGACCTTTTGCCCCCAGGCCAAAAAAGCTAGCTACGCCCCTGACAACCTGTCTTATCACTCAAATACTGAAAATTGACCTTGTGAATAATCACTTCGTTGTTTTATACGCCACGTGTATAAATTATCGTAATGCATCCTCATTATGATCTCGCGTTTTCATTGGTTAGAACTTGGAGGAATTATACTGACAGTATAATTCCTCCAAGGTTAGAATCTGCTGTGAAGCAGTGCGAAAACAAAGAAATATTGTACTGTTTTCACAGCAACTTAGCAACTTGCTGTGGAAATAGTCACGGCGTATCTCAAAAAATACATTTAAATTTTTAAATCCGATGAATAATAACGGTTAATGCTAACTTTGTAGCACACATGTCACGACTGTTAGAAGTCAATGCATGTAGTGGAAAAGGTCCGGAACGAAATTTGATTGGTTGGTGCCCTATTTGGAATATAATAGGAATTCCCTGACACATTAAGCCATGCACGTCGACATGGTCGAGGCCTACAAAAGGAAACCACAGTATTAACGAGACGTTCGTACAATACAACTATTTGGTTCCTACCAAATATGGCAAACAATGGTTTGAAGACAAAGAAGTTAACATAGGTATTTTGGGCGAAAGGATTTGGTGAAACCTGTGACAGCTATCGGCTATACCACAATGTTTATATGCAGCGGGAATTCCCTTCTCCATGATAACGTT
>NMRB01003945.1:33836-48578 GCA_002633025.1 Notospermus geniculatus | reverse complement strand
AGATGTATGGGACACCCAGCAAGGAATATCTCACTGTGTTTCTCTTTCTTAAGAAATGCAAACACACCATTACGTTTGCCAACCATCACAGCCGTATTGTCAGTCCCAAATGCAAGGCAGTTTGTCCAGGGTGCACCAGTCTCATCAACTTCCTCAGCTACCAGGCTATAAATGTTCTGACCTGAAAGAAAATATAGTCCATTTGTTTGCAGGTATATATGATAAATCAGAATTACCAGTATCTTTTTTGGACGGCTGGAGAGATAAGCGCACTACATCTGGCTTAAAAAATACCAAAAGAGAAAATTTACCTGTAGCCCTTTCCCTTTTCAAGACAGGTATTGAGAGCAACCGGGTTCGCACCCCTTCTTCAATGTTGGATGTGGTGATGACTACAGGAAACTGTTTGTCACCTTCATCGTTTGAGCCATCTGTTGAAAGAGCAAACGGACCAGAGTTCATAGCTGTACCGACTTCCGCAGCAACATCCTTGGCCAGATCCTTGATGATGGCAGTCGATTTATCTCTTGAGCACTTGTACCCCTGGGCTATTTTGGAATCAGGAAAAGCTTTTTGGTGAACTTTGGTCAGCTTGTCCGGAACGGAAAGGGGGAGATTCAGTTCAACAATCAGCTCAGTGTACATCGTTTCCGCTCGAATAATGTTAAGTTCTGTGGATGTGGGTGCAGCATTGTTGGTCATAAACGCACGGATACTGCGATTGCCCTTGGCTTCTGCAACACGACTTTTATGTTTTTTGGACTCCTTGCAGTGTCTAGTAATATCATAGGCCCCAGAAGCAGCTATACTAAAGTCAGTTCTACAGTATTTGCAATAGGCCTTGTGCCGCGACCGAGACGATTCTTCAATCCCCTGACAATCGGGAAGGGAACTGTAGTGTGCCTTCCAAACTTGCATGTACTTAACTTTCTTTCGAGGCGTCGTGGCTGTTTCGTCGTCTTGTTTAGAGGCCGTGTCCTCATCGGTACCGTTCCAGACGTCATTGTCGTTGTAATCAACATGATCAAACATCTCAAAATCACTGTCATCATCCATTTTTCATCAGAGAGAGTGTCAACACAGCGGGGACGAGACATGTGAGAAAGCGCGGCCATTTTCACAACCCTAGCGGACGGGTTCAAAAACATTGATCAACCTCGTCCCCAGGCTCCTCTATTGTGTCTCATAGCGCAGCATACCGGATACTATACCTGTAGATGGCGTAGCGACCACATTGTGAAGTTGGCGGCTGAGTGGGAGGTAGAGAACGACGAAAACAACTTGTGAACTTCGTCATGTTTATTTTCCGTACAAATTCTACTTCCAAACGTAGAACGATTACTTTTAAACGTATTTCATGATGTTTCTGCGTACAACCGACCAAAAATCTCCAACACGTATGATGCGAAGCTTCAAACGTACAACGTACAATTGGCCCTAATTTTCGTACATTGTACGGTGGTAACGTACAAGTACGCACCCTTGTTTATAGATAAAGGTGAGTTGGAATTATCAGAGACTGACTGTCAACAATTACAATGTTCCATTAAATGGTAAACTACATGTATTATAGAATGGTAGATTAGACAGACATCCCCAGGTCAATTAACCATGTGCTTGCTCACCTCATCCAGCATTAGTATGGACTGGCTCCCATCTATTAACCCCTTACCATCCACTGGGTGTCAAAAGATATCTATCTCGACTCACCAAGAATTGCAGGCCTTCTGATTATTACCTAACCCCTCCTCACCCAGTAGGCCTAATACGATATCTATCTCGATTCATAAGTGATATACTAGCCCTTTTTACACGGTGCTGGTTCGAGGAAACCTACCTCCACCCTCCTCGGGCGGGTTCGGTTCAGGATGGATTGATCGCTTTTACACGGTGCGGGTTACCGAACCCGCCTCGATCTAGTTCGAGGTCGGTTCGTTCAAATGCGTGCCAGCAGATGGCGTGTATCAACATTTACAGTAAGAAATATCTCAAAAATAATCACTTAAAATCGATAAACTATGCTTCTAATAACATGAGCAGTGCTTGAGAAATCTCGTGCGTGATTTCTTCACAGGTAACTTATAGCAATGCACCAGTGATGCCATTCATATGTAGCGTGCTCAAACCCGCACGAGGCCGGTGGAGGTCGGTTCGCTTTTACACGAGAGAATAACTAGCCTGAACCTACCTCCACCTACCTCCACCTTCCCGAGACTCACGCAGCGAACTGAACTGGCCCGAGGAAGGTGGAGGTCAGTTGTTTCGCTTTTACATGGGGAAAAATAACCGAACCCTCCTCGATCTAGTCTCGATCCGGAACGCACCGGCACCGTGTAAAAAGGGCTATTAACCCCTTCCCACCAAATGGGTCTGATATGACACAGCATGTATCTATCTCGATTCACCAAGTGATAGGCCTATTAACCCCTTCCCACCCAATGGGTGTAATACGATGTCTATCACGATTCACCAAGAGATCCTTCCCACCAAATGGGTCTGATATGATACAACATGTAGGCCTATATATATCTCGATTTATGAAGTGGTATTAACCCCTTCCCACCCAATGGGTGTAATAGGATATCTGTCTCGATTCACCAAGAGATAGGGCCTACATGTATTAACCCCTTCCTACCCAAATGGTCTGATAAGATATCTTTTTCGATTCACGAAGTGATATTAACCCCTTTCCACTGATTTCCACAAGGAATGCTAATATTTGCTTGCTAACCATTAAAAGGGTCGCATTTGTATCTAGTTTCCCCTGTCGTGCCTGTTTCAACCTCTTGAGTTGGCAGGTCATAGTCAGCTGAGCGCAAGGCCCATGGGCCTCTTGTTATCACATCGAGTTGGTTTATTATCACTTTCAATCCTATAATGAAGAAATTGGTTCAATTCCGACGCCACCAAAACGTGATTTGTAACATGCATAACGATTTACGCCTGCCGTATAGGATTGTGGGTGTACATGAAAAGTAGTGTGCATTAGGCGAGGCTTTTTTGATAGTTCGGTTCGCGAGTCCTCCGACATGTCAAACTCAGATTTGAAAAAAAAAATAAAGTTTTTTTTTCATGCTTTTTTCCGAGTCCGCTGACGAGATTAGGGGAATTCTTGGAAAAAAAATAATTTTTTTTCTTTTATTTTTTTCCGATCTCCGAATAAAACTGAAAAGATTTGAAATTTCTGCCTCGTTTTTCCTGCTCCTGATCCAGAATTTCCCTACTGCCCCCGCCAGTACTGTTGCCAATATTACGGCACAGTTATTTAGTGTCACCCACAAGTNCCCACGGAATGGAATGATTGGGCAGTTAGGAAGATTGAAGGCCACTGCGCTGCCAACAACCAAGGTAAAAGCCCATCAACCACCACCCCCCTGAACTCAAGCAGACACATCAACTAACGGAATTTGGGAGACGATTCATCATGGTCATCACCCATGAAACATGAATCCCAGACGACACTCCCTCCAACCACATGACCATCCATCAATGATATCCTTAGCTGATGGCCGGGGCTGGGCCACCCTGTAGTATTTTGGGTCGAATTTTGGACCATGGACAAACACACTAAACAGACAACAAAAAACTTTTTTCTGGAAAAAAGTTTTTTTAATATTTGTTCCTCCGACCAAGGGGACAGGTGACAGAAGTTTCGATAATCCATAAAACGACCAAAAATAAAGTTTTTTCTTTATTTTTTTCCCGCCCTCCGACTTTGATTGGCAAGAGGGCAAAGCCGAGAACCTAAAAATAAAAAAAGCCTCGCCTTATCTGCAGAGACAATGGCAAAATCAGAATTTTAGGTCTGCTGAAGTACTTAGTACTTTGTGACGTCACTACGGCTGCTGCTTGGGTGAGGGATAATGGTATGATCTATTTTTAGATGGTGAACACATGTGTTTGTTTTCATTTTGGACTGGCTCGATCCACGTAGAATTCTGGCGAACTCACTCATGAGAGAATTGATAATCCAGTCACTTTACTAAATTTGCCTCATGATCTTTGCATTTGAAAGATATGCAATGTGTGGACTTCGACAAGGCATTTTGCTGTGTTACACACACGCGGAAGCCAGCTGCACTTGACAAGCTATTAACTCATTGCCACTCACATAGGCTACTTCGTGTTTCTTGAAGCTACTGAAAGACCATTATCACTAACATTGCCGATTTTGGTATCAAATTAAATCTTATAAAGTGTAGGTTTGAAATGACCTACTTCCATGACCTAGTGACCTACTTTAAGACCAGTTGAGCCAAGGTAGTCGTGTTTGGTATCAAACTAAAGCAAATGAAGTGAAGGTTTGAACTGACCTATTTCCATGACCTAGTGACCTACTTCAAGACCAAGTGTAGGTTGAGGGAAGGTTGCCATGTTTGGTATCAAACTAAAGCTAATGATGGGTAGGTTTGGACTGACCTACTGACCTACTCCCATGACCTACAAAGGTACTTAAAGCCATGGTGGAGTTAGTCACATGTGGTATCCAACTTGGTTTGAACTGACCTACTGTAATGATAGATCTCCTCACCACAGTTGGCGACACACAGCAGTGAGATCTCTGGCGCTAGCCAGATCTAGTGTTTTCTGGTCCTACTCCCATAATTAAAACGTCCATTTACTGAGAATATGGCCGTAATCTGTGCAGTGGTTGTAACTGTTTGCAGTCAATTTTTTTTTCAGTGTACCAATGTACACAAAACATAATAACATACAGAAAACATTCACAGCCACGCTTGATCACAACCAAATTCTCACCGATGTCAGAGTGCAGTGCTATATACTACACCCAAAATTGCAAGTGATTCGGGTTAGTAGGTTCAGAGATATTTCAAGTTGAAAAGGTAAAAAAGGAAGACCCCACTAGGTAAAAAACGAAGACCCTGGCTGAAAGTCAAGGAAGGAATGCCCTATAGTCTTATTTTCTGGTCCTACTCCCATAATTAAAACGTCCATTTACTGTGAATATTCTGCCTCTAGTTGAACAGGGCTGTGCAATGGTGATTGTGAACCCCTATTTGCAGCCAAAATTCAGGCAGAGTAGGCCTAAGTTCATCGTTCCCATTTTTAAATGCGAACCCTGGCATTTTTAATACGAAATAATGTGATGAGTATCGCTATTATATTATCATCATGGAGAATGAAGTACGTCAAGTCATCAATTTGTTCATATTTGTATTCCTTTTATTAAATTCATTGCAATGCCGAGAAATACAAAATTTACAACCACTGCACAACCACTGCCATATTCTCAGTAAATGGACGTTTTAAGGTCTCCCGATACATATGTTTTCGCGCCCAAATGTCAGCGACTCGGCGACTTTGTGGTTAGTACGGTTCGACGAATATAACAACCCGCATGTCGTCAGGTCTGCGGTTTCCCGGATTATACAAGACGCAAGGAAACCAACCGCCGCGTAGCGGCAAATCAGCGAAGCTTGCTAATTACGTATGCGTTTCACAGCAATCATTTTGGCCTTGGACACGAAAATTCGCCTGAAACTTTGTCACCTGATACTGAATTTACAAGAGTAAGACAGGCGTTTAAATCGTACAGGATCGGTGTTACCAAAACAATGGGTTTTAATTAGTATTAGGGGTTTAAATTAGCTTGATTTAGATTAGAGGAGTTGTGAGTTTTAAAACTTGAAATTCTTCCATACGACGCCCAGACAGTTATGTAACTTGGAGGAATGACTTCAACAAAAGCTGAGTGTCGGCACGACAAAGAGAAATGCAAATATGTTTCAGTTTTCTGATGGCCAATTGTGCCTGGGGCCAGAAATACAACTTCGGGTTTTTGATATCATTGTTCCTTCTCGGGCTGCAGCGTGGTAACGCTTGATTACATAACTTCAGGTTGATGGATGGGCGTCGGATGGAAGCTGAAAATATAGAATTCTTTTGTATTGCACTTGCGGCACCCTGCACTTTTTAGCCCGCTTGGCCCATAGGCCAAAAGGGCTTATGCTGTGCTTGGCGCCTTTAGTGGTGGTCTGTCGTGCGTACGTGCGTGCGTGCGTGCGTGCGTGCGTCCGTAAACTTTTCCCTTGTCAGATGGATAGTGCCTTCAGTTTTTGTCGCCTACTATCAGGCTAAAGCATGTAAAGTGCTCCACTAGAACGACTACAGCGAAAACGCCCAAAATGCAATTGTCCAAGACCATGCTACTCTACAGTGTACACATGTATTACGGCCGCCTGGATGGTGTAGTGCATGCTTCTCGCCATCACACCACAGTTGGTCCTGGATCGAATCTTGCTGTTTTCTCTCTCATCGGTTGTCAGGAAGGAGGCAAGTTTCTCCATTGTTTTTTCCGAATTTTCACCCAGAATTACTGGTATTACTTTGAAATAAGGCCCAAGAGAAGAAGGTGATTTAGACCGGTTGAAACTGCGTGTGTGAAATTGCGTGTTTTTTCATGATTTGAAACAGGAAAGTGATTTAGACCTGTTGAAATTGCGTGTTTTTTGGAAGACATCATGGCGTGAGCATGGTGAGGCCCGAGCTGCAAGATGCCACTCTGAGCCAAAACTGGCAAAATTCTCCAAGTTGGTTCAACATAACTGTACTGTACCCCCCGTACTGCCAGTTGTAGGCCTAGCCTGTGGCACGGCCTTGCCCGCCGGCCATGGATGAAGCATTTCCTGATGGCCTAGTGGTTGACGCGTTGGCGTCTCTGTCAGGTTGAGCGTGGTTCGTACCTCATGACCTACACGTGATCGGTGACCGAAGTTTTGGGCGCAATAAGGTCTTCCTCGCTTTTGTGATCCTAACTTTTTCAGACGAAATGATTTGTATTTGTATTGAATTTTACGGTATTTTCAACGTGTTGCATGTGGAGGTCTCATAGCCTCGTGAAGGGCGGTCCCTAAAATCTTGCCCGATACGTACTTCAATGTTCAAAGAATCAAGGCCTAGTTTTCAGCACACATTTAAAAAAGTGCAGACAGAGCTCTAATGTATTCAGATAGAGCGTAGGCCTAGTACATTTTTACACTACCAGGTGCGGATCCGGGGGGCGCACCCGACGCACGCCTCCCCTTTCGGCCAACAAATCTGTAAAATTGACCGTGAAATTCGGAAATTTGGAGCAAATCATTGAAATTCACCACAGATTTCAATGTTTCTGGCACAGAGCGCCCCCTCTTTTCCGAAATCGTGGATCCGCCCCTGACTACACTAGTCGGATTACATCGTAATCACTTTCTGAATTGAATACAGTGTGGCTTTAATCATTTCAGAGATTCTGGGATGGACTTGCATCGTCGATGTGGTGAGGTGAAATTGTGGCTTGGATTACAGAGACTTGACTCTTTCAGGGCGAAACCTAGGCTATGTACTAGGTGACCCTGTGGACAGACTTCGTCAGAGAGAGTGACTGGTACAGACTGTGCTGGATTAATTCTAACTTGTTGGATTATCATTCTGTGTAAGTCATTCTATGTTGGATTTTGGATATCATTCTGTGTTGGCTACATTCTATGTTGGATTCTGGATGTCATTCTGTGTTGGATTATGGATATCATTCTGTGTTGGATTATATGGATATAATTCTGTGTTGGACATCATAATTCTGTGTTGGACATAATTCTAAAAGCCACAATGGAAAAGCCCTCACTGAAGACGTGGAAACTGGTAGGACATTTCTTTGTAGGCCCGACCCCTTCCTTTGCACAGAGGGAACACCAACTTGCACGTGCACAACTAACAGGGAAATGTGGAAGTTGGGGTGAATGTTGGTGTTCCTGGGTTGGGAAAGGGGGCGCTCCAAAGGTTCTCACAACCTGTCCCGCATGCCGCATGACGTTTTTGCACCAATTTGAGGTGTAACAGTTGTATTTGTCGTGGTCAACTAAATGTTGTGACGTGGTACTGGTTGATCAATTCTACAGTGTGGTAACAGGCAGAACAGAAGCCATTCGAAAGGGGGATAGCTACTAAAATTTCATAAAATATTCGGTGACGCAAACAGTGTTTTCATGCCGAGTTGAATATTCTTCTGCGGCGAGGCAGCTCTGACCTGCATTTTCGTCAATTTGACGTCCATGAGCATTTGTCGTCTGCTCGAAAACGGACTGTTTTATGCTCTTATTATTTACACTATGGCTTTATTATGCCAAGGAGAATAATTTCTGTTATCTTGTAAATAGATCTGAGCGCTGGGATGGGGATTTCAGTCAGGGTTTGAAAATTGATTTTCCCGCGCTTTTCAAAAACGAAACCGATGGCGCCATGTTCGGATTCTATCGGCTTCAGAATTGCGCATGAATAGGGCCTACTTGAGATCTTTTTTGGCAACCACGTGGACAAGAGCCGCGGTGCGGTGGTACCGTCTGCCTGTAGCTGACTGTTATGAAATCACACTGTGGAATCTTAAATGAACGACTGTGATATCTACGTCATTATGATACATAGACGTAGGGGTGCCCGTGATGGGATCTAACCCCCGATGATCCGAAAGAAGTCCGCCACGGACTTAGCCTACTGGACTAGCCATCGGAAACTGCCTTATTTCGCAACAAGAACAGACAATCAGTACCACGTGACGTTTTGTCGTATATAGGCCTACATTGTTTTGCCTTATTTTCTTTTCAGGATTTTCCCTTTTCAGGGTAGGCCTACAAAGCAGAATCTGCATCTGAAGGCGTCGTATGACGAATTCAGAACTAGGTCCTGCTTATTATTACGGAGGTTTATAAACCAAACTATAAACGTAAACGTTAACGACGTTATTTTTTGTTCCGAAAATGCAATATAAAATCTGATTAACGTGTAGTATGAAAAATAAACATTGTCGTAAAGTTTACGTTAATATTGTTTGATTTCTAAACCTCCCTATTCTTGTATGAATGTCTTGTATGATTGTCTTCATTTTCAGCGCAGACGCGGTCGTTGGGACCGTGTATGCTTCCACCACCAGCGCGGGTGATCACCCGCGCATTCTGCCAGGCGCCCCCCTATCAGTGTGTACATGTCTTTTTTGGCAACAATGTAGGCCCACCTTGTCTCCTCAGGTTCTCATGTACACGCACATACAATGTACTTGGCTCCCTTCCCATGAATGTTTAAATCAAACTCTTCATTTCAGCGTCATGTAACTAATCAGACTTTTCATTTCAGCTGACGTAGCCATCCGCCTTAACATTCACATTCCACCTGCACATTCATGCCTTGATTCATGTATAAATGCTTTTGTCTTCATGTATAAATGCTTTGTCTTGATTCATGTGTAAATAAATGCTTTACCTTGATTCATGCATAAATGCTTTGACTATGCATGCTGCACAAAGGATGGCAACGTCATGGGGGCAGACGAGGGGCTCAGAAGAGGGGGTGGGGACGAGGGAGGGAAACGGAGCAATGACCATACAAACTGACCGTCTCTACCCACACACGTTCGCGTCTGAAGTGACATGTTGAAGATACAGAAAACTTTACTTCACTCCAGTCTTATGACATTATCAAAGCGAGACCAAGAAAGGAAATAATCAGTGTTGATATCAATATAAAGATGTCCACAAGACATACATGAAATTTGAACCCCAAACCCTGCAGTCGGCGGGAAAATACAAATGTATCCGTCTCCGATAACGCGACTATATTTTCGGCCTTTTCCGATGACGATGTGGAGGGATTTTCCCATGAACCTTTTTTCTGGTGAGTTTTGCCTAAACATTTTTCGAATGATATTCATTTTTATTTAGAGGATACTCGAAAAAATGTCTACCTCAGTTTTTTTTTGCGTTCCAGGAACCTGGAAAGCGGTGCTGAGGAACGTACAGTCAGTAGAGGAGCCCGGTTCACTGGTGAGCATTCTTTGACCATCTTAGGCCAGATAAAAAAAAATTACTTGTTTAGCGTCCGGGCACTTTAGTTTTTCAGGGTCGGGAGGGAGGTTTTTATTTTTATTTTTAGTAGCTTTTAGCTGAAAAGACAGGTCAAAAACAAATAAAATTTTTTTTTTAATTTTCAGATTTTGGAGTAGGCTTGCATTTTTCAGGTCGGGAGGGGATGCTAAACAAGTTTTTATTTTTATGTGGCCTTACTTCGAAGGGCAAGCTAGAATGGCACTTGGAGAAACTCGGGACGGTCTTTGGCACTACATGTACTTGGAATATGAACTTTTCGACGACGGCTAATTTCCGACTTTTTTTCCGATGACGAGGGCAAATTTCCGATATTTTCCGATGAGGTTTCTAGCGAAAATCTCCACGCTAGGCTATGGTAAGTATCGCCCGTAATTATTTGGAACTAAGAGCCCGACCTAGCGACGAAAAAAGGTTCTGCTTGTCTTTTTTTGTCCTAGGTGCCGTGGAAGCTGTGATGAGGAACTTTCATGACTTGCAACTTGGAGAGGAACATTGGCCTGGGGAACTTTCGTCAGCTGTCTTCAGCTTCAACCAAAATCCAGTGTGGTGCCATGTGAATTTTTGGCGGGAACTCCTCCCTCAAAGACGAACATCGTTTTTATCCAGAGAAAACAAAAAGGTGTGTATATTATTTGTTTTCTTTACGACATCACGCTGCAGGCAAACATCACCCGTCTAGTTTCTAGTTTTAGTTTAGCACAGTGGCAGATGGAGCCCTCGTTTTGAAAGTTCAGAAAAACTGTTTTGCATATCTACAAAATACTTTATTCCAGACCAGAAATCTGCACCTTTGAAGGGTTCTGTACATATATACAATGACAGATTTTAGCAACAGTAATCTTGTGGTTATCACATACTTAAAATGCCACATTTCATCCCAAGTTGAATGGAATTGCAAATACTTTGCACATACAGTGGAACCTCTCTTAAATCGGACTATTCGCACCGAGTCTAAGATTCCACAGAACCATTTCCGGAGCGGCCGCCGCAATGCATTTACCAGTTGTTGTTACGAATAAAACGGGTCGTTCTATTATTTTTGGTTTACTTTGGACAGACGCGAACAATCTGCTTTAAAGGACACCTTCGAAAATGTCAGATGCTGTTCTGAAGTGGAATATGTTCTGATTACAGAGGTCAAAATGAATAGAAATGACCAGTTTGGGACTGAATTTTGGAGTCCTCCAAAGAGAGGGCCCATGACTTCTCTCACTCCTGACAGAGACTAAATGAGTCAGTTAAACCCATGAAAAGGTCTCATGTTCGGCTCAAATCTGCGGAATTCCTTTCAACTTCGGAAGAAATCAGCATTTGCCGTGGACATGCATGCAATGACACTGCTGATACATTATGGTAGAATGATTTTTTTTGCCCATGTGGTGGACATACAAGTTTTTTGGAGCACGTAATCTAGATGTCTCCACACCTCATTACATAATATTTTTCTACGAAACCCCACAAATGACATTATCATTTAATGCCAAGAAATACAAATTCACTTGGCACATGGTTGAAATGAAAATTGGCAAATTAAATAGTGACACATAATGGATGAATCAATTCAAGTCTGATAGACCCCCTCAGCATAATGTAATCAGCAATACACGATATATGCAAAATAAATAGAGGAATATATTAAGAAAGGTTTCTATAATATATTTTAAATCAGTAAAGGGCAGCACACACTTGCGACTTTCAAGCGATTTTCTAGGCGACTGGCCTTGCGACCACAGAAGCGACCCCACTGAACATATTTTCAGTTTTTATAGTTTTGTTGACTCGTTTGCGACAAATGCTTCTTTGGAAGATCAGCTTGACGTCGTGGATGACATCACTGATCGACCTCAACGGTAATTATCGCAGGCGACGTAGTAGTCGCCCCCATTTTAGTCGCAGGTGTGCGCCGCCCTTTAGCCCGATACATATACCTAGACTGGTCCCCGTCTTTGCTGCTCCACTCCCACAAAGCAACACTCCGTTCCACAACAGAACAGTGGAACACGGAGCAGACAGTAGCGCCGCGGGAGTGGAGTGGCGAAGACAGGAACCAATCCAACCTAACACCAGGATTTCCTGGCTCAGAATGCATCCACAAAGTGCAGCAAGTCACCAAATTCCCCTGCAACGGGGTTCAATTTCATGCCAGAATATGATTCATATACATGTACATATCCCTTTAAGCGATTTTTTTCAGAGCAAATTTTCAACAATGTTTGTCTGATATATTATCCTTTCCTGAAACCTACAGGCTGATTACATGTGTACAATGCATCTATCTCCCCCTGCCCCCCAAAAGGTACTTAAGTACTCCTTCTTAGTGGCCCCCATCCTCCAACAGCAGGGTTTTTACCTCGCTCCCCTTCACCCACTCACACACATAGGAGTGTATGAAGAGGAGCGAGGCCAAAGGATGATCCCCCCATACCCTTGCACATGATCACATTATAACACTGTTTTCCCATTTCCTCCAAGACATGGGCGTTCGTCGGACTGGCACATGGTTTCAAGCAAATTCAGGCATATGAAATGAGCAGGGTTTCTGCCAGAAATCGAAAGAAAGGGGTACATCAGCTCACGGCCTCCACTCAGGGTCGGATCCAGGGGGCGTCCCCCTATTTTTGGCAGAGCAATGATTTTTTTAGCAAGAAAAATTTAATCACATAAAAATTCGAGTATTTTGCTCTCAGATGCCAGGAAAATGCATCTAAAAGCATGTAAATTGGGTTTCGAGCTCTCAGTGCTCACCACCTCCTTGGAGCTACGCCCCCTTTTTGCCAACCCTGGATCCGACCCTGCCACTTCAGGCGGCCTCCAACGGGGTCTCCATCAGAAAAATTTGTTACTTTAGTCTTTACGCACTGAAAATGCCTTTTCCCTGACATTTGGAAGAAGATATCTGCATTACTCAGCAGACAGAAGGGTTACACACCCTGTTCTTCATGCCATGGAGATTTGAACCCCTGTACTCCCCCTGCTGGAAGAAACACTGAATGCCCATGTCTCAGCCAAAGGTATGCAAAAACAACTATTCATAATAGACATCACATCCTTTCCACAAATACGTTTGCAACATTTCACGTTTGCATCTACAGAAGATTTTTTACCACAAATAATTGTGAAGCCGAACAACTCCGCCTTCTTGATATACGACACTTTTCAAATGTGCATGTAACCAACGCCAATAACTGATACATATACTGAATTATAAAACTTTTTGTGATAAAAAATTTGGTCCACAGTTGGGGAGACATCAGGATGCCTCCTTTATGGCTAAACAAGGGTGCAATAAACAGAAGTGAGGTCACCCCCGCGATTGACTCGGAGATCTCTAAGTCCTTCTAACGAACGGATGCAGTCAATACTGGTGAAAGGACTCCAGACTCTTGTGCATTTCAAGTTGCACTTGACAATAAATCCTATGTCTTTCCACAAGGCTGTCTCCATACAAAGGGTGTTTCCCAAAATTGCACTGAAATCTGGACAAGTTTATGTGACCCGTCACCACAAAAAATCGCTCTGAAGTTGGCAGGTTGAGACCAACGTTTTGTAAATTTCAGTAGGCCTAGGTGTATTGTCTGTCTTTTGTAAAATCTCAGTGATTACATTTCTTCCTTTATCTCCTGGAGTTGATTTGGTTCATCCTGGTTCACATCTTGTGCGACTTAATACATGTACGCGTACCTGATTTGATGTGACGGGTCACACATGTAGGCCTTCAACCTGGAGTAGTAATATTTGCATCAAAGAATCGTTGGTTCCCCTAAACAGGAAAATGACCCTGAAGACTACAGAAGTCTAGTCTAGAAGTTCTTAGAAATCTAGAAGTCTGAGAGAAACAGAGTGCACAACTTAACTCTAAGAAAATATCTTTTTGAAATGAATAGTTTTGTGACAGTTCATGCATATTTTCATTTTTCATACCGTAACAGACTTTTTTTAGAATGCTGATGTCAATTTTTTTAGCATGATGTACACACGGGAAGAAATTTTTAAGAGAAAATGCACACAAAGCCCATCCAAGGATAGAAATGTATCATAGGTCTTGATGGTAAACTGGTACTGCCCCACATCATACATCACCTACACCCAGAACATGAACAATGATACATGATTGAGAAAGAGAACTAGTTTCCTAGATTTTATGCCAATGAGCGAAAATACGGGGGATTACAGTACTCCGCTGAGCCTAGCATACAAATGACGCCATTCATTGAAAGCGGTCAAATGCTGATGCTAGATCAGGAAGGGTTAAACTTGTCTGTTAGATACAAACAATAGAGAGACATTACAATATGAGAATATCACAGCACCTATTTCAAACCTGTTTTAAGTTGATAATACTTGGAAATAAATTTGTAATAATGAAATCTAGCTTTATGGTACATTTTCAGCATTCCTTACGCTCAAAGGCAGATTATAGATACATCATCCTCCCATAGCAGGGCTTACTCCTGCTGTGGGAGGATGTACGGTACATACATGTATGCGTTAGCCTATCCCCACTAGCATACCCAGTTTTCCCAGAAGGTCCGAGCGTCATCTGAGTACTTTTGTCCTTGACTTGAGGAAGCTACAAAAGAAAATTCCTCCTACCGAAATATCTGTTCGTTTTTAAGTATTACCAACAAAAAACAGGCAGAATAACTGTCATTACACCACTTGTAATTGACCAGTACAGCATGCACATGGTAAAAAGTTCCTCTCACTAAACGGGAGTTTTTCCACAACGTTCGAATGGCCGATTTCGGACAATAAATGCATGATTTTCTGTGCCGTATTATCCTCGACCGGGACTTCCCACTGTTGTTTCTGACTATTCGCCGAATCGCTGCTCACGTTGCTCAAATCTGCTTTCAACGCGTCTTCAGCG
>NMRB01003945.1:5531-33360 GCA_002633025.1 Notospermus geniculatus | reverse complement strand
ACACGACACCAGCACACACACGAGATACATGGCACCAATGTAAACAGGAGACCACTGACATAAACAGAAGACCACATGGCATCAATGTAAACAGGAGACAATATGGCACCAATGTAAACAGCAGACAACATGGCACTGACATAAACAGGAGACCACATGGCATCAATGTAAACAGCAGACAACATGGCGACCACATGGCATCAATGTAAACAGGCGACCACGTGGCGCTGACGTAAACAGGAGACCACACGGCACCAACATAAACAGGAGACGACATGGCACTATGACTTATATAAAGAGGAGAGAAGTGAGTGGAGAAAACATGCAGAATCTGACCAAAGAAAGACAGAAACAAGGCTGCTGGCAAACAAAAGATGAAATCTTCTACATACACTCTTTGTACTTGATCCTGTTAACATGGTCAAAAGTGGACATCTGCTCTACATCAGGTTTAACACCTGATTCTGAAATTGACACAGGGTTGGGAGAGTGTGAGTATGAAAGAGGTTAAAGCTCGTTCCACACAGTCATATTTTTGATCAAATTTTCTGGATATGCTGAATAAGGGCTTGTGTTTAGATTACTGCATGGTAGTTTGGGCCCAGAATCTGCATATTCAGAAAATATGATTAAATCATTCACAGTCAGTGTAGATCACAGCCAGGGTGAACTCATCTGCCCCCAGGTTAGAGCAGACGGTATCGTCTGTCAAGTTTTCTGATCACCTTGGCAACAAATTGGAAAGAATTTGAAGAAACATTCTTCAGATGGTTGATAAGAACAACATTTCTTCAAATATTTTTCTATCAGTGCCACAGGATGTGAGAAAACTTTGACAGAAGATGCCGTCTGCTGGACTCTGGGGGTAAACGAGTTAGCCTTGCCATAAGTGTTAGATAGAGAAGAACATGGTTGAAAATTAAAATGATATTGCACAGTTTCTGCCCCTGACCACCTCTTTCTGCGGTTGGATGGGCCTTATGTTTGCTGATTGAGACCAACAACCGACTTCAAGATACTGGTTCTTTTGATAGATGGGTTGGTTGTCTAGCATAGTTCTCTGACAAATACATGTAGCAGCAGGTGGTCGAACAAAAACTTTAGCATGGATGGGGGCAAAGTTAAACAGTGAAATGAAAGCAACAAAAAAATAGATCAAGCTAATGATAAGGTGCAGACGATATGAGAAAAAAATTCTTGTCTTGCGATTAAAAACATACCATCCAATTCTGAACTGTTCAAGTTTGAACCGAAAGTCGAATTCATATTCGAATGTTCCGGATATGCTGTCGTTTTCGTTGTTGTCGTTGTTGGGTAATGGTTGGCGGCCGTGGAAATGTTATGCGTTTGATTCTGTTGATATGTGTGAAGCATCTTGCGTTCCTGTAGTAACTGCATGACTAGAACTTGTAGTTGGCCGAGCTTGCCCTGAAATGAAAGAAAACAACCTTGAGGTCAACCAGCAGGTCCTGTCGTCATCAGGAAAGCTCTCACTGAGCACATCAAACTTCACGTTCGACAATGCCCCAAGGATCTTTGGCCATCCTTCGCATGTAGTCCCCCACTTCCCCAAATTCTGGTGGTGGTGGTGGGGATGCCACTTTGGCAAATCTTGCCAACATAAAACACCTAAAATTGAGAGACAATCATGGGGGGGGGGACAGATGAAGTCCATGAGGTTTAGGCCGAGTGGGACAGGAGTGTGCAGTGGTGGAGCTTGCCGAATTCTCTCCAAGTTATCTCCCTCATTTTTACACCTCTCTGTCTTGAACTGCGGTCCAAATCAGTTCCTGAATTCAACATTTTCTCACCTGCATATCCTCTCTGTCTTTCGCTAACTTCCCGATATACTCTTCCTTCTGTCGTTCTCGCTCTACCAACAACTGTCGCTGGTGCTGATAGAGTGTGACGTATTCCCCTAGAGAAGACAAAAGGGGGAGCTTTCTAATCAAATGTAGGCAAGAGGGAGCTTTCTAATCAAATGTAGACAACAACAACAGGGAGCTTTCTAATCAAATGTAGAAAACAACAGGGAGCCATCTAATCCAATGTAGACAACAAGTGGGAGCCAGGGATGCAACTCAGATTTTTCCAAAAATACAGAACTTTTCTGATGGTACCATACTGGCGGGCAAAGCCCGCCACAGAGAGCGCCGTAGGCGCGATCTGTCTTCCGGAGAACGGGGGGTCTGGGGGCCCTCCCCCAGAAAATTTTTTTTTCAGAATCCCTGAGATGCAATTTCCTGGCACCTGAGGCATAATCACCGTTTTCGTCTGTTTCCTCAAGCCACTTCCAGTTAAATCTATTTTTAACTCCACGATCTAGGCCTACCTCCTTGATGTTTGCGTTACGATCCAGAAAGTTCTGCATGACAGATGATAACCGATATAAATCACAATAGCGAAGAAAAATTCCCTTTTGTCCAGCACAATAGACAGGATGAGAGCCGCCATTTGTAATGTCGAAAGTGCGCATGCGCGAAGGAAAAACCTCTGCTACGATGCGGCGGATGAATTTCTGTTTGCGTGAACAGGCTTCCAATACACTGATGTGTAACTAAGTGTAAGAGAAAGTGATGCGGTCATATGGCGACGATCCTAAGGTAGCAGAGGTTTATGATGTTCGGCACATGCATATTGTAAGAGAAATTCCGGAGTTTTGGGATAGGTGGCGCATGTTTCGCACAGTGTAGCAGACGAAATACAGAATGGTTTTTCATGCCGCGAAAAATCCGGAATTCCGGATAAATCCGGAGGAGTTGCATCCCTGGGGAGCTTTCTAATCAAATGTAGACAAGTGGGAGTTTTTGAGTTGGGGTTGTGAAGACGGAGCCAACACATGAAAATTGAAGACGGAGCCAACACATGAAATTCAAACGGACAATTCTGGTCGGCCAAAAAGGGGCAACTAATCAAGCCAGGACAATGATAACCCGACCCAAGAAATGTGGTAAGCCCTCTCCAGTGACAAACAGTGCAAAAAGGAAAACTGGTGCACCCTGATGCATTTGGTCATAATACAGACTTGGCAAACCAACACACCACTAATGCTTCAAAATGTGAGCTCCCACCCTGACATATAACAACCAACCTGGCTTGTAGATGGACCTTTTTTTCAATTTTTTCATCAGCGAACCCGCTTTTCCCTCTACATTTTCTTCCATGTCCAGCAAAAGTGACAGGTCAAAAACTGAGCCAAAAGAACGGTTTAGAATTGTAAGAGCTAGGGTTGACAGTGACATAGGCCCAGGGTTCCTCCAAAATATACTGGTAGAAAAAATGTAGGCAGAGGAAAAGGGACCTAAGCAACATCCACAAAATAATATTGCCAATCACGATCTGCATCAAAGTGAGGGATGCTGAAGTATAATCATAATATGATTCATATCCCAGAGTGATTGATATTTTTATGGGGGCCCCTTGTGATACCCTGTACCCTTCCACTCCAAACACAATCGGCATGCACACGTGATGCGACCCCTATTACTTGATACTCACCAATTGTATCTGTCTCCCCCTGAAGTTGCATCACCAGATGTTCCAGCTGTTCGTTTTCATCCTTCAGGTCGGCTTTGTCTCTTATAATATGGGTATATTTTGTCTGAAACGGTGAAAATGTAAACTATATTTGTATTTCTGCGTCAATTTCTTCCTAAAATTGCCAATGAAAAGTTCTGACACAAGAGATTGGAGCTGAGGAAGGCCTGCATTGCCAGAAAGAAAGTGGAACTCTCTACCACTTGAAAAATTCAAGTCAGCACTCCATTTTATGGCCTTAACTACTGGCCATGGAGGATTTCCGTTAAGCTGGCAGTCCACCAGGCGAGATGAGTGTGATATTGCAAGTGATCAGATTGCCACCAATCTACCCGCCAGCCACCGTAGACTAGGCGATATCATTTTATACTGTTTGGTACTGGGCGAACATAGCTGGCGGGAAGATTCCGCACATGTATCGCTGTCCAGTGCACACCTGGCGTCAGCGTCCGATTTTGCTCTTACCTCCAACATTTTCATGGCTCGAGACAATGTATCAAACTGATCCTTGGTCACTTGGGTCCCATTCAGCATGGCTGGGGCTGTAAATAACAAGATCATGAGGTAAGGTTTTGATGTTGGTCGTCATTGTGAAATATTAACTGGGCAAGGATTACTACAATTTGAAAAGAAAGCTACATGGTTGCCACAGCAATCACAACAACACATTTAATGACTTTTAATGCCTTTTTAATGCCACGTCTAGGCGTAAATTAATGCCAATTCACAACATCTTCGGGTTTCATATTCATTTGTTTTAGGCCTATATGTAATTTTCAGCAGCGATAAATATCAGACAGTCTAAAAAATGGCACTAAGTCAACCAACCTGCTCAGGGATGCATGATTGCCCTGCAGTGCAATCAATGCTCTGTCACCCAATCACTAATTGGCTTGGTCTAGAAGTGATTAGGCCTAAGGGCCTAACAGCGCGCTTGAGCAATGCTGTTTTGACACAACACCTACTAGGCTGTAGGCCTAATTTAAGACCTTTTTAATGCCTCTGTTTGCTTTGCAGTAAAAATAATGCCTTTTTAATGCCTTTAAAAAAGACAGAATGGAGATAATGACTTTTAATGCTTTTTAATGCCCTGTGGCAACCATGAGCTAATTTAAGGCCTATGTACACTATCAACATTTCAGGACACATGTCGCGACACATGTGTCCGACACAGATGGACACAGAAATTTTGTCCCTGTATACACTAGACACATGTCGGGACACATGTTGCGACACAGTGTTGGGACACATGTTGCCAATATTTTTGCTCTGTACACACTGTCAACATTTCCAGCAACACGGTGTGTCGGACACATGTATCCCGACATGTGTCTTGAAATGTTGATAGTGTACATAGGCCTTAATCCACTAACCGTGGCTGACAATTGCAACATAAAAAGATAGCTAATTAATCCACTAACTGTTGCTGACAATGGCAATACAAAAGAGGTAATTAATCCTCTCACTGCTAATTAGTAATTAATCAACTCACTGTGGCTTTCCTTCTCATGGACAAGTTCCTCAACTCGGGTGAGCAAACTTTCCTTCATGTTTTTGACATCCTCGAACTGAGTCAACAATTGGTTGCGTTCCATCTCCAACTGACGAACTGATGCATTCAGCGACTCCACCTATTGGAGGAAAACGAAATTACCCTTGAAATGACTTCTGTGATGTTAATTCATAACACAAATCACCACGAAACATTTTGTAAAGAATGCGAGCTGGGTTTTCGCTTCAGAAATTGGCATGCCAGTACAGGATAAGTGTAATCTTACATAAGAGACAACAAGCCCTACATGCAGTCCCCTTTGAGGACAGCCAACCTGCCAAAACCAACCAATCAGGACTCGCAGTACAACTGCCAGTACCAGGTATGAGTACAAACCATGTGGCTGTTCCGTTCTGAATCTTCCCCCTCTGGGCTGTCTGGCCTCTGAACCTTTTCCGACGCCTGCACTACCATGTTTCGTAACTCCTGGTTCTGAGTCGTTAAAGCGTTTATTGTATCCTGAAAAGGAAAGGATAATTTTAGACCCGTCTAGTATGGATTGAAGCAGTTGTATGTAACAATTAAGTCTGTCTTTCTCATTGAACCGCAGATTCCAGCAGACGACATCTTCTGTCAAAAGTTTCTCACAATCTATGGTTTTGATTGAAAAATATTTGAAGAAAGGTTGTTTCTGTGAACCATCCGAAGAATGTTTCTTCAATTTTTTTCCAATTCATTTCAAAGGCTTCTGATTCCAGCAGACGGCATCTTCTGTCAACGTTTTCTCACATCCTGTGGTTTTGATTGAAAAATATTTGAAGAAAGGTTGTTTATATGAACGATCTGAAGAATGTTTCTTCAATTTTTTTCCAATTAATTTCAAAGGTTTATGGGAAACCTCAAGAGAAAAGACGTCTGCTCAAACCTGGGGGCAGATGATTTAAATACCTGAGCCGCATTAAGTTCTTTCTGTAGAGTCTCTACCAAGATGGCCTGAGCTTCGTAATGTTTTATCCTGTCCTCGAGCTGTTCCTGTTGTAACATCTGTTTGTTGACATGCTGACTGTGCTCCTCCAACCGCGACAACTCCTGCTCTTTCAGAAGGAGCTACAAGGGAAAGTACAAAATTGTAGAAGGTACAAAATGTACAGCAGAATGTACAGAATGGCAAGATACAGAATCATAGAATGGACAACAGAATATATTTTGTATTTGTTGTATTAGCTTTTTCATCAGGGCCAAAGCCATAGCTATTGCCCTGGTAAATACGGAAGAGGCCATCTCAAGCTACTCATGTTCCTCACTTGGATGGGGTCTTTTACTTGCCCTTGCAAAGACACAAGGACCATGGCTTACCGTCCCAAGTGATGGACTGAACAGCCAGTGATGATAAATTCCATACGGCCTGGGATTCGAACCCGGGACCTGCTGCTTGAAAGGTGGACATTATAACCACGAGGCTATCAAGGCTCATCAGAATGTATAAAACAGTAGAGTTGTCATGCAGAACTTTAAAATGAAAACACTGAGTGTGCTGCTCTGAAGAGAGAAAAGACTATTTTCAAAGTGGAAACTGTGGAAGCTTACCTGGTGTCTAATTTCATTCAGTTCTTCCTCCTGGTGTCCGAGCCGTTGGCCTAACTCTCGTGAAATGTGCTGCTCTGACTGGACCTGGTTCAACAAGTCCATATTTTCATTACTCTGAAATGGGATGAATCATACATAGAATCAATACAGTCAGGGCTCGAAAAATTGGATGCCTGAGTGCCCACAGGCACCTTGTCTGATGACCGGGGCACCAAAAATCAATAATATACATAACAGAACATGCCCGACCGGGCACTATACCCGCGTCATAAAAAATTGAAACCACCCTCTCCAAAATCATTAAATAGCGCATAGACATAGTTACGGAGGAGGTACGGCAAATTGACGCAAATATTGCAAAAACTTTTATGTAGACAGTTCCATTCCGCTCTTGGACAGCTGCAAGAAAAGAGCAGAAAACTGACGAGTTTAGAAAATGTACCATTTTGATAAATCCATTCTGTAGTTCCCCCAGCTGAGATTTGAGCTCCTTGTTCTGAGCCATCGCCCGGCTCAGCGCTGTTTTGTCACTCTGTATCGTCTCCAATAGTTTTGTCTTATCACTTGAATCTTCTCCCATCTGTTCTAACGTGGATTCCAACTCTAACATCTTCACTTCTTTTTCTTCGACCAATCTGCAAAACATAAATGACGTCAGTTGTGCCTTCTACAGCACTTTCTTCAGTACTGCGCTGCCCACCAAAGGCCGAAAGCTGATAATCCATGTCGGCTCTTGTGTTTGGGTAACTCAGGCGTAGAAAACAGTGGGCAGACATTGGGGAACTGATTGTGAAGCCTATTCTGCACTCGTTTGAGCCTTCAAATAACCTAGTGGCTGAAAATCTGATAGCCAAGTGTTTATCACGTCCGCTAAGTAAGCGGCAGGTCCTGGGTTCGGATCCAGCCCAGGCCACATGGGATTAATCATCCCTGGCTGTTCAGTCCTTCACATGGGACAGTAAGCCGTGGTGCCGTGTGCCTTCGCAAGGGCCAGCAAAAGACCTCATCCAAGTGAGGAACATGAGTAGCTTGAGATGGCCTCTTCCATACTAACCAAGGCCAATGATGCGATGGCTTCGGCCCTGATGGAAAAATCTAATACAATACAATACAATATATACAAGAGCAAAGGAAACCTACCTGCTTAGTTGCGAGTTATCCTTGACCTGTGCGTCGTGCTTCCGTTGTAATTCTGCATAATCAAACTTGACTTTTTCAAGATGGAGGCCCAGGTCTTGTATCGTCTGCTCGAGCTGGGGGTTCGCGGCAGGAGGCACGTTGGCTAATTGCTGCTGTAATCTTTCCACCGATTCCTCTAATTCTTTCTGAGTTTTTATCAGTAATTCTTTCTCTTGCTTCAAGGCATTTATCTGACGGAAAGAAAAGGCAACATTTCAGGAAAAATGGTAAAACAATGCTGCAACTGAATAAAACCAATGCCATCTTGAATAAATTATGCAAATAAGACCCTCCCTCATTTGCATTTTACCTGAGACTCTAACATTTGCCCTTTTTGCTGAAGCTGCTCAATATATCTCTGATACTGTTCGGCAATTTGGTCCCGTTCCGCTGTCAACTTTTGGAATGCTTCATTATACTGCTCGATCCGGCTGACGAGTTCGACCTTTTCTTGCTGGAGCTGTTCCATCAACTGCGCATCCTCGGGATTCTCCGGCCGATTCGATAACTGCTGTATGAGCACTTCTTTCATTTCTAAGGCATGGCGTAAATCGGTGACGGACTGTTGTAAACCGAAATTTTCGGACACCTGAAGAATGGAAAATATTCAGATAGTCCAAGGTTTGTTTCATCAGTTTCTTCTAAGTGTAACTGTAAGACAACTGTAGGCCTACCTCTCTATCAAGGACACCATGGGTCGTATTCATAAAGCGGTTCTACATGTATCTTTAGAACCGTCTTAGGCCGGTTCCAAGTATCGTCAACCACTGTACTTGGAACCGGCCTAGGACGGTTCTAACCATAGAACCGCTTTATGAATACGACCCCATGTGGACTGACAAATAGTGGACCCTCTCTATTAAGGACACCTTCGGGACTGAGACAGATGGTTTCCTTATTTGAGAGGTGTCCTGATTACTGAGGTCAAAATGAATAGAATGGTCAACTTGGGACTGAACTTTGATGTCCTTAATAAGATGTGTCCGCCTGGCAGAGGTGTCCACTAAGGGAGGTTCCACTGTAATTCTTGGTAATACAACAAAATATTCCTACCTTTCCTTGGAGTTTTTCTTGCAGTTCTGAATTCTGCTGCCGAAGATCTTCACCCGACTTGTTGATTTTATACAATTCTAACTTGAGCCGATCGACCTCCTTGGACATTTCTTTACTAGTCTGGAATCGACAACAGAAAAATATGAAATGAAAACGACCAAAAGAATAGATAGAAAACTCCACCAAAAGATTTCACCTGCTTGACTCTGGGGTAGATGAGTTTGAAAACTGAATAGGACTTACTTTTTCATAAGTTTGGCTATTATTAGAAGCAGACGACAAATTCCGCTCAAGATCAGCGACCCGCATCCGTGACGCTTTCAGTCGCCCCGACAATTCTTCTATTTCTTCTGCAAGAGAAAAAATTTCCTCAGCAATGAATGAAATGTTAACATCTTTGTATGTTTCTCTCAGGGCTGAAGCCATAGCATTATTGACCCTAGTAAGTATGGAAGTAAGTATGGAAGAGGCCATATCAAGCTACTCATGTTCCTCACTTAGATCAGACCTTTTACTTGCCCTTGCAAAGGCAAGGCACAAGGTACAATGTCAACCTACCATATCTCTGTTCAGCAGTTTTCTGTGTCTGGTTCAGACCTGACTGGAGTTCCGACTTCTCAGCCACAAGAATGCCGATCGTCTGTATATGAACTTGAAGCTGTTCTTTAAGAGTCCCGATTTCTTTCCGTAATCGTTCCTCGAATTGAGTTCGTTCCTTTATCAACTGTTCATTCACTTGATTATTATGACTTTTCTGGAAATTGAATTCGTACATGAAGTGGAACCTCTCTATTAAGGACACCATTGGGACTGACCTCGTCCTTAGTTGAGAGGTGTCCTGATTACAGAGGTTCCAATGCATAGAAATGACCAGTTTGGGACTGAACTTGTCTTAAAAGAGTGGATTTCTTTTCACATTATACGTACCAGTTCTTGACATGTAAGAGTCAACTGCTGATTGGCCTGGCTGTGTTTCTCGAGGAGGGCGGCAAGTTCTCGGTTCCTCATCTGAAACGATGATGAACATTATTGGGTGCTTAATAATACAAGGCAGGATCTTAACATAATGTTGGATAGAGGCACTACTAAAGCCAGCAGCACACTAGGCAATATCTATTTTGGTACTGGCGAGCATTGCCGGCGAGAAGATTCCACGCCTCACTGTCCAGCGTACACCTGGCGTCAACAGCCAATTTTCCTTGCTGTTGATAAGATTGCTTGCAGTATCGCCTGATGTGCTGCTGGCT
Source organism: Notospermus geniculatus (assembly GCA_002633025.1). Taxonomy (NCBI): domain Eukaryota; kingdom Metazoa; phylum Nemertea; class Pilidiophora; order Heteronemertea; family Lineidae; genus Notospermus; species Notospermus geniculatus. Next base: position 23,265 of record NMRB01003945.1, on the reverse strand, counting down.
TTTTGAAGTGATCAACATGCATTCACCTCGAGTTCTTGTATGCCAGGATCATCGATGGACTCTGTACCATTCAGATAATTCTGTGACTGAAATAAAAGTACAATCAAACTGTGAAATTTACAACCTTTCTTTAAACGAAATGGGGCATCCCATCAACAAAATCAACGATATTACTCCCAAAGGTACATGGGTAGAACCTCTCCCTTCATTTGAGAGATCCAACATGGACTGAATACAGAATCCAAAAGTTAAGTTCATTTCAATACAAAGCCTTCCTTGGACGTAGCTGGGAGGAGGTGCGAGTACACGTCCAGCAGTACAGGGTCCACTTGCGGAGGTAAATTTGTAAGTCAAAGGCTTGGTGGTGGTGCAATGGGGAGCCTAGCTACGATAGAGGGCAGCACACCGAAACCTGGTCCTATACAATGGAGCCTTTTGTGTGGGAAATTGATCAGGACCGGGATGTCAGTTTCATTTCAATAGTTATAACCACTAGTGACACCTATTGAGAAAGTCGGCTAGGGTCCCCATTGACATCCGCCTACCGGTACATCCATGTGATGTCAATGCACATACCATTCCACACAATTTATCACGGGTAATTTTTTCCCCTCAGTGACCAACTATCATGTTAGGCCTAGAGAGTGAAGACAACGGAATTGACATCAAGATATTTTGATATTGTCCTGAAGTTGATTCAAGCATGATTGTTTTTGAAACACCAGCCACCTGTGCTCCAATAAAACGCATGATGGACGAAATTTCCAACAGCAGAGCTCCTGATGAGAAAATACATGTACACCAAAGCCATAAACAAGCAGTGCATCACCGTAATGAACTGACATTAACAAGGACCCTGACGATGACATCATCACCGTATCGAATGGGATGATAAAACACTATGGCCCGTATTCTGGAAGCCTCCTTAACTCTAAGGTCCACTTTAAGCTTTTGTATTTTGCCCTTCAAACAATAGCTAAAGGTAAACCTTAGAGTTAAGGAAGCGTCTGGAATACGGCCCTATGGGTCGTATAGAAGCTTCCTTATCTTCTAAGGTTTACCTTTATCTATTGTTTGCAGGGCAGAATACAAAAGATTAAAGTGGACCTTAGAGTTAAGGAGGCTTCTAGAATACCGGGCTATGAAATGGGAAAATGCCACTAATTCCTTCACCAAAATGAGAAATCTCAAATCTCACCGTGTTCTCCACAATATTTCCAACTGATGCCTAACGGAAACAAGTTTTTTTGTAAAACTCTGTATTTCAAAGGATAAAGATCAGGGCCTACTGCACAGAACGTCCGATAGCGCTACCGGTGCCAATCGGCAGTTAGTTATAATGCATTTTCTCATTAACTAAACCGCTGATAGCAGGGTTCCCGCTGCCACTCTTCACTCTCGTCATTGAAGAATGAAATGTGCTAAGTGACTACTGGAAAATAGTCAATTCATTGATTTTGACCAGGATTTTCATGATAATTCAGGAGTGACTAATGGAAATTCTATAAGTGAAGAAAACTTTCCAAGGTCCAGGGGGAACCCTGTGATAGGCGCCGAAAACACTATCGGACTTTCTGTGCGGTCGACGCAGGACTCCAAGATGAAATACCCTTTTTCCATATGTTTCACAAGTCAGACGTGTCTACAACAGAACCAGGTGTTTCATGTATGTATGAGAGTGAGATACATCAATATTAATCAATACATGTATTTCAATTCACTCTATACTTATACCTCACTCTCAAACACTGGCAACTGTCCTCAGCATAATAACCTCAGGGGTCTCCGCAGAGAGTACTTATGTATGCACAGGACGTTTTCAGCCCCAGGGAAAAATGGTGGTAAACATAGACAGAAATTTTGCATGTGTTTGTCGTGGGATCTGCATCGACTACTTGGTCATGAGCCAATATGATATTGAGTGCCGAGGTAAAAAGCTGGCCTACCTCATTTAGAAGTCCATTGAGTTGACGTGAAATTTGTTGGAGACCTTCGGTGGAGGGTGTTGTTCTGAAATCATGAGGGTTGACGGGTTAATAATTGAAACAACTGCTCTTGAGCTAGGTACTCAAGAATTATAAAATAACTCGTTCATGGTTCAGTACCATGACAGTTATGACACTAATGTATGGCCATCAGTCGTTTATTAATTCTGCTTCTATTGTTCCATGACAAATGAAGGTGCATGCACAAGAGCGTGTACAGTCATTACTCAGAGTGATCAGGGATAGGCCTGACCCTCTTCTTTAGTTCGCCTCATGCCCAGCAGCCCTGTAATGCATTTTAGGGATGCTGGAGCGAATGAAGAGGAGGCCCAACCCAGTGTTTCCGCCAGAGGGTACTAAGGGTACTATGCTAGTACCCTCAAGGTCACAGAAAAGGGCCATTTTCTTTAATTTCATAGGATTTTTGCTGATTTTGAAGAAATTAGTACCCTCAAAAAAATTACTGGAAGAGACCCTGCAACCCCAATGCTAACCCCAAGTTGCAACTCTATTGAATGTTCAGACTTGGAGAGGCCCAACCCTACTGTCTCTGAGTATTGCAACAATAGGATCTTTTGTTCCAAATACAGTTTTTCCTACATGTAGGGACATTTTTTCCTGTCACACCTGTGCACTGATTGATGAGAACTCAGGCCGCAATCACACTACAATCACCATTTTGCAGAAATCAAAACAGTTTGCATAAACGAAGGCCTTGAATGTATTTAAACATCAGCTGTCACTGGATGATGTAGAACAGGCCTGCTTTCCCAGAGAACGGCCCGACATCTGTGAACATTATAACCAGTGCAGAACATTTGTCACCATGAACTGTGTTCATATCACATACAATGAAAAAAAATCAATACCCAGGACAGGAATGACAACATGATGGATTTGTTGAAGTTAACTCCACATACCGGTAATTTTCTAGAGCGTTCCACAAATAAAATTTCTATTTACAGTGGAACCTCCCTTAGTGGACACCTCTGCCAGGAGGACACCTGTCTATTAAGGACACCAAAGTTCAGTCCCAAATTGACCAAATCTGGATTGGGACCCTAAGGCACACTGTCACAGAAGCAAACGGATACTGATTTCATGATTATCTATGCTGATCATGCGATGCCACATACCCCCAAATTGCACGCACACCAAACATAATGTGCTGGCTGAAATTCTTGATTTGGATGCAGTATACATACCTCCCGAAGTTTTTGAACGGCGACCTGCGACTTTGTCCATCATGTCCCGGTGAAGCACGTGGAGATGGCGAATGTCGGTTGTTTGGCAAAGATTTCACAGGTGAGACAGGTTTGGCTGGTGAAACTGGCTTAATTGGCCCCGCAGTTGGCGTACTACTGACCTTAGTTGGAGAGGGTGGTACATGGTTCTCAATAAGGGGTGAATTCTGAAATATAACAGTTCCAAGGGTTATTATAGACGATTCTCGTATTCGCAGATCTGCGCAGCACCGAAATCTCAAACAGAACCTCGATCTGAAACCGGCTGACGTGATGCCATCCCTGATTCAGCAATGGTCGAGTCTGACGCAATGTCTTCGAAGCTACTGTCGTGGGGTTCTCTGCGTTACGTCATTCAGTTTCAGACCAAGGTTGTGGTTGAGATTTCGGGGGAAGTGCACAGTGAGATCTTTGTCGTTTACGTCAATTTGAGAATGGTCTAAGCAAGGGGGCATTCGGATCGGAAGATTCACTCCAGGTGGCTAACCACAATGACGTCCTCACTTGTGAATTACCTTACAAGGATATCATGTCCTTACGCATTTGAGGTATTGTACAGTGGCTGAAGTAAATGTAACTGATTGATGGTAGTAAGGTAAGTAGATAAAATCTTACATTCACTTCTTTCAACGAATCATTCTTCTTGTTTGTTTTCTCAATAACTGTGTCGGATCTTTCCTTCACTGTTGCAGGAGAGTTGCTTGGGGTGCGGCCTGACTTCTGCTGGAACTGCTTCAGCTGAGATGAAAATTCAGAAAACAAGTGTTAGGCCGACCGTAGACATACGAATCATGAATTCCAATATCAACATCATTATCGCGAGATCATTAGGCCTATCGATTCGACAATCCTTCAGCAGCCAACTTTGCCATGGGCCTAATAGGTTCTACACATTTTTCAGTAGCGAAATCAGTCATGCATGTCAATGTCATGGCAGGTCCAGGAATCAACATCATTTGGCCCGGGGTGGGTACGCCGTACGGTGTTGTTGGTGTTGCTCTTCTTTTTGTTTAGGTTAGGTAGGCCTAGGCCGTAGGGCCCAGGGCGTAGGCCTAGGCCTTAACATAGTCATGAAATTCACGACTTCGAATATTTGGGATATTCTACGTCGTGATTCAGCACTCCATGTTGTGTGGAGGAAATTCTCCCGTCTGAGAAGGGGTAAATGTTTTCACTGCTGGTGAAGCTCTGGAAGCAGGACATCATTTAAAAAGTATCCTATCATGAAGTTTCAATGTTCTAGATGACACTCCTACCGTTGCCCAAAAAATCTGACCACTTGTAAGGCGTTTAAAATCCGAAGTTTGAAGGACAGTGAAAACACGCCGCCATATCCCTGTACATTGGTTTGTTGACTTCCGGAGCGAAAGGTCACTTGGGAGTTGAAGGTTCGAAAGGTCGTAATTATCGGATGTTTCTTCGCCCTTGGAGGAATAAACTTTCACCATTGCGCATGCGCAGAAGGCGCAGTTTGAGCAATCGGAAACACTCGGCGATTTCCGATGACAGCAGAGGCAAACGCCGAAAGTGACGTCATCAAAACATTATGGCAGCCAAGTTCGGCGCGATGCAAGATCGCACCGAAGAAAAGCAATTAAACCAATGTGTTCTGGTCAGATTACAATCAAAATGGTCCAGTCACCTACTGTTTTATNACATTCAAGCTGAAAATTATATTGAGAAAAATAAGCATTTTCATCAGTTTTCAAAACAAATTTTGAAATTCTAACTTCATCAATGTGTAGATACAAACCTCAGGTTACAAGTACACAGGAAATAAACTCTTTGTTTTTTGTGATAAAGCCACATTATGTACCGAAAGGTGCACCATTGTTTTAGCTAATTAGGGCATCAGCTGGTGACAAACTCCACATTTTTGTTTTTCCACTGTCCATCTGGTACATTTGGTGCAGCTGTAGTTCAAAATGGCCAGGGCATTTCAAAGATATTTGACATTTTTAGAAAACAGGATTCTGAAAATTTGGTGAGTGGACCAAGCCCTTAACATCACTACTAAGAGTCAAGTAGGCCTAGCCTAGGCCTAGTTAGCAATGGTTAGAGGCTAGCATGGTGGAGACATGGGAGAGTGTCAGTGCAGTGCATAAATAGACAGGTCTAGGCCTACTGGCATCACGACTGTTTGCAATACTCGGCCTTGTCAGTATTTGATAATGCACTGACATATAGGCCAATGCAATGCATCATCATGTACATTTTTTAGTGCTTGACTGACATGCAACACACGGAAGGTGGGGACGCATTTCCGAAACCATTAAAAACGAAGACTCAACGACATATATCAAGTGAGGCTTCTAAAATCAATACACCATACTGTATACTTTCTATTAGATTTGTTAAATCAGCTTTTTATTCAGCACAAATGCTCTTAAATCACCTTTTTCTTGGCAGCTGCCAGCTTTTTCTCGCGAGCCACATCCGCCATATTGATGTGCGCACGCAGAATGACAACACGGCAAACCTCGTTCCAATAAACGGAGCAATCACTGGAGGCGAGGTTAGAATAAATTGGGTCAGACACGAAGACACGAATCCGTTGCCAAGCTTGCCACCTCGAAAGACATTCTCGGCTATACGGCAAATAAATGCAAAAGTACGCAATTTTGTGTACATATCCATGTTTTTCAGGTACTTATCTGTGCAAATCATTGTTAAATTTGTTATATATGTCCTGAAATGTTGCTAAATCACTTACCGACACAGCCAGAATTGGGTTCTTGTTTTATGACACACCATTGTTTTGGTTACGGCGCACGTGGCCCAATGTTTACATAGCCTAATTGCCCTGTTTGATCCTGTGGCTTGTTCCTGTTTTGACAGCTTACTGGAGACACAGGTCGTTTTGTTTTGAGATTTGATATACACCGGACGTCTTGTGTAGTCAACGGTAAAGGAACTGCTTTGGTCATGGCAGGCGCCGGGGCAAAACCTTTCGTTGACGCTAAAATCAGGCAGAGAAAAGTCATGCTTTTCTCAAAAAGTCGGTCACCAGAATGTGCAACAGTGAAAGAAATATTAGCAGGATATAAAATGGACCAGCAGGCTTATGAAGTGACGGAGATAGAATGTAGACAGGACTGTACGCAGATTGAAAACTACTTACAGATCATAACTTTGACAGATAGGAGAGAGGTGTGTTGCCTATGGACGCCAGTCCCCCCTTCCCCCTCCCCTTTTTGGTAGGGCCTACCGTCTTATTCTTAATTCCCAAAATATCATTCTGATTTTGATGACAATACAATTTCATTTTCAGGTTCCACAGTTGTTTGTGAACAGACGATATGTCGGCGGATTCCCTGAGATTACGCGAATGGATGAATCTGGTGAATTGGAACGAGTTTTGAAAGTCGCTGGAGCAATTACAAGCTAACAGTCAACAGTTTATCATTGTGCAAACACTTTGGGGAGAATCCTTGACTGATTAGTGTTTTGACAATTCTTTGTACACATTTGGTAATAAGCAAAGAAACATATTCTGAAGGAACAAACTCTTGCTGTCATGATGAGTGATGGTGGATAATTTCCGCAACATGTCTGTGCAGGGCATATCCAAATGTGACCTGCTCTAGCAAAAGCAGGCACATGTCGCAACAGAGGAAAGGGTTAATGGTCTTATAACACAATAGCTGAAATGTACGTCTCTGCAGGTTGACAGTAGTGGACAGCAGTGATAAAAGTTGAGTAAACTGTTGACCAATGATGATCACTTGCAACAAGTGCCTGTTTTGCTGGAGCGGGTCACATTCGCTGATCAATGTCAGGAAAACAGGCGGATTTCGAAATGATGATGTGAAAAAATCTCTGAGGAATATTCATTCTACTCAACAACATTTTATTGCTGAAGAAAAGGTCTCCTGACAGAATAACATACTGGTACATGAACACATCTATGATATAAAGATAAAAGAAGAACTTTGTGTACAATAATAATAACTGACCGTAAAGAATCAAATTCACTTCATTATCAACTTCTGAGATATTTCCTTTATTCCATTTTCCCTTCAAATATTTGAGAAAAATGGCTTCAAGTATTCTGCAACAAAGCTCTTTAAATGCACTTAATTACCAACAAATATGGCGTAACAATAACATGACAAGTAAACACTAACAAAGATCATACTAAGAGACTTATCCGTATTTCAACGTCCAGCGGGCTGACATAAGATGACTTGCTGAATTCACAATGGCATTTCCCACCATGGTTGGCAAAGAGGGTCCGTTTTCACAGGACTGGGACAATCAATATGCCAAAAATTTTGATTTTATGTCTGATTGTCCCCCGGAGCCCTCGGAGGGGGACTTGAAAATACCGGCCGTCCGTGCGCCTATGCCGCTCGCCGCTACTAGTCCCTTCCGCTCTGTAACTTAAGAACGACTGAAGATTTTGGATTCATATTTGGTGGAGGGATGTATCATGGGCCAAAGGTGTGTCGCGTGAAAGAATCGGCCAAATCCGATTCTCCACTTTGCCACCAGGGGGCCAAAAGCCAAAACACAAAAACTGCGATTACGCCTTTAATACTGGACGGAATTTCACAAAATTTTTATGGTAGGCTCATCTAGCAAGGGTACATAATATACTCTGCGGGTTTTCAATTACATTCATTTTTCAGCCCTGTAGGGGGCGCTTTGTAAAAACCACATAAGTTCCCTTCCGCTCTGTAACTTTGGAACGACTGAAAATTTTGGGTTGATATTTGGTGGAGGGATGTATCATGGGCCAACGGTGTGTCGCGTCAAAGAATCGACCAAATCTGATTTTCCACTTTGCCACCAGGGGGCCAAAAAGCCGAATCACATAAACTGTGATTGTGCCATTAATACTGAACGGAATCTTCAAAATACATGCCCGTCCGACTTGCACCCGGGGCGACGGGGGACGTTCAATGCTGTGCTTGTTCTACTGATATCCGCTGGACTTAAAACACAAGAGGAAGGCAAGATTTACCCAGAAAATACCAACAAAATACACCAACAAATACACTAATGAATACAAACATAAAATCACAAAAACAGAACAATAACGTCAAAAAAGTTCTAAAATTAACAACTACAAAAATAGCACTCCTCTATAAGATATACAGTCAACTGTCCTTACCGGTAGTTCCACCAAGTATATGCATATTTGCATAAATACCAATATATGATATCTGGCATACAATTTACACAACATTGCATTGGTCACTTTCTCTCAAATCATAATAAACATAACAAATTTAGCAATTTATTGGTACAGAGTGTTTCTCATGATTTTTAAAACCCGCGCCGTACATACATGTAATCACAATTTTTTACGAACTCGAGCTATACATAGTCACAAATTTTTCACAAATTCAATCCATACGCATGGGGTGGGGAGGTAGGGGATGGTCCCAATCGTTAGAAACTAAGTGGTCACAATGTTTTTTAAAACGAGAGCCATAAGTATTTTTTTACAACTCAATAAGAAGTCCAAATATTTTTACAAAATCAAGCAATGAAGTACATGTATTCACAATTTTTTACCAACTCAAGTCAAGAGTAGTCTTCAGGGGTGTAGCTAGCTTTCATGGCCTAGGGGGCAAAATTGATTGAGTCAGGAGGGCAAAGCCAGAGGGGGGTCTGGGGTCCTCCCCAGCAAAAATGTAAAATTTACATCCTCTCAGATGCGTTTTCCTCACATGCACATCTGACAGCACCACAATAACTTGGCTTGAAGAGGGGAAATGACCTTTCAGAGAAAAAATTTGTTTTGTCACTTTTTGCTCTGGGGGGTTGCCCCCCTGCTAGCTGGCCCCCCTGGTCCTAACGTTTTTATAAATGCAGTCACAGGCCTTGAAGTACCGGGGAAGTTTACACTCAACAAATACAGAAGCTGCCTAGATAATACCGGTAATCATACAAGGGATGGGCACGTCACCACAAAAACAAATTCACATTTTACAAATACGACTCAGAGTACGTCTCATCTGACATTTTAGAGGAGCTCTTCAAAGTTGAACTCGTAGGCAACGCGGAGTCAGAATTTCCATCACAAGCGCTGAGCGTATCGTCGCCATTTTGATTGGCAGGGGGAGGCGTCAGGGTGTTGTTCTGTGATTTTGTTAGGTTGTACGTGTTATTCTCAATGATGATGGCGTCCTTTTCGCCGAGGCTTGAACCACTCGTGATGCGCGCCCGTGTTTGAGATCTCAGCTGTAATCGCTTGTTGAGATCTTTGATTTTCTCCTCTTTCTGAAATTCAAAATAAATTGTTGACATTTGCGGTACCTGTATGTTTTTATCAAGAACACCATTAGGACTGGTGAATACTGGCCTCAATAGAGGTGTCCTCCTGGCAGAAGTGTAAAATTTGGGAGGTTCTATTAAGCCATTGTTGTCTCCAACTAAGCCTTTAAGGCCTAGTGGTTATCACGTCCGCTTAGCAAGCGGCACGTGCCGGGTTCAAATCCTCTGGGCCATATGGGATATCATCCCTGGCTCTTCAGTCCGTCGCATGGGACAGTAAGCCGTGGTGCCTTGTACCTTGTGCCTTTGCAAGGGCAAGTACCGGTAAAAGACCTCATCCGAGTGAGAGCATGAGTAGCTTGAGAAGGCCTCTTCTATACTTAGCAGGGCCAAAAATGCTATGGCTTCGGCCCTGAGGGAAAAATCGAATACAAATACAAATAGTCCCCAGCAGCATCACAAAAAACAGAGATATCAGCGATCAAGCTCAGTCTCACCTCGGCAATTTGCTTCTTCAATTCCTCATTCTCCGCCAGAAGGCGCTGGTGACGCTCCTCCTCCTCGCGATTCGCCAACGCGTCCGTCAGCGCCGTACTTTCAGCTCCCTCTTGTGGGTGACGTATGACGTCAATCATCTTCGGCGCGAAGATCAACCCCATCGACAAGAAGCTGCACAGGATGATGGCAGACGCAACGAATGCGAAACTCGCATCTTGCTGGTTGCTTATGATCAGCGTGACTGGCGCTGTAATTATGCTCAAGACCTGAAACATGAAATACATGTAAAATAGCCACGGCTGTTAGAAGAACAAGTTTCCATCCCAGGCGATTTACTCATCGACCCACATCCAGCAGACGGCATCTTCTGTCAAAGTTTTCTCGCATCATTTGGTACTGATTGAGAAATATTTGAAGAAAGATTGTTCCCATCAACCATCTGAAGAATGTTTCTTCAAATTTTTTCCAGTTCATTCCCAAGCCAAGGCTTTTAGAAAATTTCAACAGAAGATACCGTCTGCTCAAACCTGGGGCAGACGAGTTGAGAAACGCACCACTCCTGTACAACATGACGAAGGATGCTGCGCCATGGTAATAGCTGACCTCTTTTAGACAGGTGAGCCAAAAAAGAAGAATTGTGAAATTCACACTAACTTCGGAAAGTTGAACAAGTCGTCCCAAACTTACCACCACATTGTAGATGCTCATTCCGACGAACCTCGAGTCGTTGACTTGTTTGATTTTAACGCTGCGTGTCTCGTATGCGAGGAGAATCCCAAACATCAGGAGGAGGCCTTTGTAGCCAAGAATGACACCTGGGAAAGATATTAGAGAAATTCATTGAGGGAGATATTGTATTTGTATTAGATTTTTCCATCAGGACCGAAGCCATAGTATTACTGGCCCTGGTAAGTATGGAAGAAGCCATCTTAAGCTACTCATGTTCCTCACTTGGATGGGGTCTTTTACTTGCTCTTGCAAAGGCACAAGGTACACGGCACCACGGCTTACTGTCCCATGTGACGGACACGAAGAGCCAGGGACGATATCCGGGATCCTGTATGGCCTGGGCTGGATTTGAACCCGGGACCTGCCGCTTGCTAAGCGGACATGCTCTGCCATTGAAGGAGGTTCAGCTGAACTTACCAAGCCAGATGGTCAGATGACCACAGGTGCACTGCTCCAGCTGTGGCTGATAGAGGATGTCCTCGTCCGTGTCCGTCGGGACTTCTTTCGGGAAATCCTGGAGCGATCGATGGAGTGGGTCGACGACTTGCCACACCGAGAGGAAGATCAGGTCAATTGTGAACAGGACAGCAATTACGATGTACATCTCCCAGGGTTGGACAACAATCTAGAAAGAGACGAAGGTTTTACTTCACGGAAATTCAAAGTGGATACTACCTACTCCCATTGTCGGGCATTATGGTTTGGTTTTTACAAAACAGTCCTACACCTGACGACGTATTCCTCCCGCACTCAGGAGTCACCGGCAGAAAAAGTACACTGCCAACAGGGGTGGATCCAGGATTTCGGAAAAGAGGGGGCACCCTGTGCTAGGAACATTGAAATTTGCACCCAATTTCAGAATTTCACGGTCGATTTTACTGATTTGTTGGCCAAAAGGGGAGGCGGGCGCCCCCCTCTGGATCTGGGCCTGGCAAGGTCACCTACTTCTGGCCTTCGAGTAGAAACTGACACAACACCAGACTGTATGACCACATGTCTGACCACTGAACATCACTCCTTACATACCCTGGTGTCCTTTTTCCGCCTGATGGTCAGACGATAGACCGTCCAGATCTTGGTGAACATGGAACCGTACGCCAAGGTGAACCCAAGGGAGAGAATCCAAACTCGCATCTGTGGAAAAGATTCATAAACAAATTCAGGGGAGGAAAAAGTCTCATTTTACAACAAATATATTTGAGGCGGCATCGGAAAACCCATCGGATGTCGGTGAATGATCAACAAGGGCTGTCAGATTGCCTGTGCATTGATCTGCTACTGTTTACCTGTTACGTAGTTCATTTCAGCTACTGAAATGTGCGGGTTCACCAAGGCCATTAACACTTGCCTCAAATGCAACATCCAATGAGTTTTCCTAGACTGCCTCACATCTACATGTACTGCTCTTTCGATTGTTGTGGAAAATAAACCCAGCGTTATCGCTTTTGTATCAGCAACGGATGACTGAAATATTGGTCACTTGGCAATGGGGTTACCAGGGGAGGGGGGGGGCTTCGGAGGGGAAGTGTGTTCAAATATATACAGTGGAACCTCTCTATTAAGGACACCTTTGGGACTGACAAATGCTGTCCTTAATAGAGAGGTGTCCTGATTACAGAGGTCAAAATGAATGGAAATGGTCAGTTTGGGACTGAACTTTGGTGTCCTTAATAGAGAGGTGTCCTCCTGGCAGAGGTGTCCGTTAAGGGAGGTTCCACTGTACATGTACGACAAAGGACTGAAATGTTTTGTATTACTTCGGGCAGAAAGGGTTTTACGGAAGCATTACCTGACATATGATTGGGTAGGTCGTCTCCGACACAAATCGCCCATCAAGCCCCAATAAGAAGATGCACATCAGACAGATGATGCAGCCACATGCGGTCACGCTGTTTAGGACTGGATGTGAGAGACGGATGAATCTGGAAGGTTCAGAAAAATAACACTGACGAGTTCTTTATAGCTGAGTCACTCTGAGCTTGGCGCTCGTTCCAGGTAGGTCATAGGACCTGCCAAAACAAGCCTTCGTAATGTTGTAGTGTACTCAACATGCTCAGTCTGTGACTGACGCCAGCCGTGCACCAAGCAGCATCACACAAGTTTTTTAGACGTTGCACGAGACTACTCAGTGATGTCACCATTGTATTGTATTTGATTTTTCCATCAGGGCCGAAGCCGTAGCATTATTAGCCCTGGTAAGTATGGAAGAGGCCATCTCAAGCTACTCATGTTCCTCACTTGGATGGGGTCTTTTACTTGCTCTTGCAGAGGAACAAGGTACAAGGCACCATGGCTTACTGTCCCATGTGACAGACTAAAGAGTCAGGGAAGATTGATCCTATATGGCCCGGGATTCAAACCCATGACCTGCCGCTTGGTAAGTGGATATGATACCCACTTGGTTATCAAGGCTCCTCAATAAATTGTTGAAATGCAGAAATCAAAATAGTGTTTACCTTCTGTGTTGATTGAAGAGGTTGAAGAAGAGACAGACGATGCCGATGACGATGCCCTGGGCAGCCAAAGCACTCATGGCGATGTAGAGCCCCAGAGATACCACACGTAATTTATGAACGATCACTGTCCGATCGGGCGGGGGCTTCCCTCCTGAAATCAAACAAAGTGAGGACATGGAGTATGATGTCATATTTACAAAGAAATGTACACAGTACTAGTCAGAACATGAGGGACACCACCCAAAATCCCGCTCATTTCCAATGATCAGGCACCCTCAGGCACTGCCTGGTATGGTCAGGCACCACCAGGCATGCTCAGGCACACTCTCAGGCACCGCCAGGCATGCTCAGGCACACTCTCAGGCACCGCCAGGCATGCTCAGGCACCACCAGGCATGGTCAGGCCCCGCCAGGTATGGTCAGGCACCACCAGGCATGGTCAGGCCCCGCCAGGTATGGTCAGGCACCACCAGGCATGCTCAGGCACCACCAGGCATGGTCAGGCCCCGCCAGGTATGGTCAGGCACCACCAGGCATGGTCAGGCCCCGCCAGGTATGGTCAGGCACCACCAGGCATGCTCAGGCCCCGCCAGGTATGGTCAGGCACCACCAGGCATGCTCAGGCACCGCCAGGCACACTCAGGCACTGAAGTATTTTGTGCCAGTTTGAATACAAAGACATACTCACCGATCCATTTCTCCCCACCTAGCCAAGTCAGGTTGTTAGTGAAATAATCATAGTAACCAATTTTCTTGTATTTTCCATCCACCATCTGTTCAATTTGGGTCCAAGCAATCCGGTCTCCCTGGGACGTGAAGTATACTGAACCCTGAAAATAAATCACAAATAAAATATGAAAATGACCTGGCAGCCAGTCATGCAGCTTCCCTTTCGACATGAGAGTTTTTTGTGCTATTCACCATTGTTTGTTTCCTTACGGCTTATGCTGAAATAATGTCACAAACAACTGTCCACAGTAAAGTATAGCTTACCGACACTCCAAGGAAATTCGTTTCGTTCACCGCTTTGAATATTTCATCGTACACCTCCTTATTCGAGTAGTTGAAATCTTCCAGAGTTTTATTTTTCTTCGCCAAACTGAAAATTTCACAAAAAAGAACCCTAAGATCCCTGATAACCTCAAGGCAGGTGTCCAAAACATGCTTCACTTTAGAAGTCATTGAACCCACACCTCCCCAGAGCACTGAACTTCAAATAATTGCAATTGGGGACGTCCCCAGTTGCCAGATGTCCCCATTTGGGATGTGTGTTTAGAGACAATTGTCCCCATTTGCCACCAGAGCGTGCGTGCAAGTGCACACACACACACACACATTGTTCGGGAATGCTTAACACCAGACGACCAAAAGTAGCTTGATAAATCAAAACTTCCTTACTTTTTCGTGGCCTTGTCGAGAGCCAGAGCAATGGCCCAGACAGCATCATAGGCCAAAGGGGCCTCTGGGAATCCGGCCACTGTGTTTGGGTTAGTGTTATTCAGGTAGTCCTCAATAAGCTTGCGCTGAAATTCCGCTGAAGTCTGCAATAAAAATACGCAATACTTCTCAAGGTCAGAGGTCAAGGTCACAGTTAACCAGCTCTTCTAGAGTAGTAAACTTAACTTCAACTGGAAATTGGCTTGTGGTAGATTGGCCACTGTCTTCAGGATCGGAAACCAATAACATCGCTCCGATGTCCTTATCTTGTTTCTATCAGTTTTGACCTCTGTAATCAGGACACTTCTCAATTAAGGACAACAATTTCCAGTCCAGAAGGTGTCCTTAATAGAGAGGTTCCACTGTACTCACCATTCCTGAGATAGTTCGTTCATTTGCCTTATTCAACATCATTGACTCGGTTGTAAAGTGACCTTCGACGGCTTGCTTCATTTCTTCTTTTGTACAGTTGAGATGCGGGTCGTGTTCGGTGTACCAGTCATCGTTGTACCAACCAATCAGGAACCAAACAAATTTCTTCCCATATAAACCCTGCTTGTACACCTGAGAAAAAATATGAGAGAGCCCTGATAGTCAAGTGGTTAACATGTTTGTTAAGCTGCAACAGGTCCCGGGTTCGAATCCAGGCTGGGCCATATGGGATATCATCCCTCGCTCTTCAGCCCGTCGCATGGGAGAGTAAGCCATGTACCTTGTACCTTTGCAAGGGCAAGTAAAAGACCCCATCCAAGTGAGGAACGTGAGTAGCTTGAGATGACCTCTTCTGTAATTACCAGGGCCAATAATGCTATGGCTTCACCCCTGATGGGAACACAAAAATACTACCAAAATGTTTCAATGTCGCAAACCCTTTGTGAACCCTACTCGTGTGTCTGCATACCGTGTAGCAATACATAATCACAGTGTTACAGAGCTCTTTTAGGGCCGTATGCACGGGTCACACTTTCATTAAAGTCTGACTTTTCTCAATGCTTCAAGCATAGAGAAAGTCTAACTTTGGCTGTACTTTAGGCTAAAGTGCGACCCGTGAATACGGCCCTTAGTGCTGTAGGTAATTTTAACAAGAACTTGCCTCACAGAAAACCCTCCTGGCGTAATGTTCGTAAAACACCCCGATGACAACACGAGCGTCCTGACGCTGAAAGAAAGTTTGTTTCAAATGATTGACATATTTCGCAGTTCAAAGAAAGTATTTTGAAATGCAAAAAGACAATATTGGGGATGGAGGGGGTGCTATTTTAGGTTGTTTTAAGGAGCCACGGAGGTGTAAGTGGGCAAGACCCATTGCCTTACTGGCCTCCCTCCACCCAGGTGTATAATAGAGGAATCCCACTGACGTCATCAAATCATGTGACTGGCCGTCAAAATGACACAAACTAGCGTCAATTGGGTGCTACACGTGGATTGACATTCCGCCTGATGTGATGAGACAGCACACGAAATAATGTCATCGCGTCATCCTTCAGGAAACACGTGGTCAATCTGACGACCAACGTGGTCTTTATGACGTCACGTGGGAAACCTCTGTAGATCGATTATGGGTGGAAATGCTCAGACTGTAGCGCTGAATGAGCAGCTCATCTGAGTTCTACTGAAAAGTTTCAGGATAGACTGGGGTTAAAGTGTAATGTCGGATAACACCTCTACTGTTGTCGATATCAGACTATAAACCCAAACTTTAACTTTAACTGTCAAGATAAAGGGGGGACCTCACCTTTAAGCTTCTCACAGCATTTGTTGGGTCATTGAGAAAACTTGTTCTGATGGCGATCTCGATTCCCTCTGGTTTCACCTTGTTCTCTAGATCTTGTATTGTCTGTAAGTAGAAGACCATAACTGAGCTATGCATGATAAGTGAGAAGGTTTCGAAGGATCAGCAGTTTGAAAACATTTGCTCTACATACAGAATGTTGAATGACCATTATACCTCGATCCATGGCAAAAATAGAGAGCTTTGACTGCCTAGTGGTTAACACGCAAGCGGCAGGTCCCGGGTTTGAATCCCTGACCATATGGGATTAATCATCCCTGGCTCTTAAGTCTGTCACTGTCACATGGGACAGTAAGCCATGGTGCCTTGTACCTTGTGCCTTTGCAAGGGCAAGTAAAAGACCCCATCCAAGTGAGGAACATGAGTAGCTTGAGATGGCCTTTTCCGTACTTACCAGAGCCAACAATGCTATGGCTTTGGCCCTGATGGAAGAATATAATACAGATACATATACAAAATGGCAAAAATAGAAGTTTGGGTCCGCCTGAAGAGTAAGGTTGTGTTGTGGACGGAGAGTTTTCTCAGCAAATGAAGAGAAAATTTTGTGCATCCAACTGTACATGAACTTCAACTTACTGAAGTGAAGACTTCTTCGATCTGTTGTATGGTAGCGATACGCGAGACATTCCACCTCTTGATCAGTTTTATCCGTGTGGGATTCTGCAGATTTGCTGACGGATGGGTACGGAAGAACGTCGGGAAGCGTTTGCGATCGGACAGGGCAGGTGAGCTGGAGCCATATGATAACTGGAATGAAAAAGAGAAATAATTACCTCTCTATTAAGGCCACCTTTGGGACTGAAGAGTGGTGTCTTTAATTGAGAGGTGTCCTCATTATGAAGGTCAAAATGAATAGAAATGATCTCTTCGGGACTGAACTTTGGTGTCCACAATAGAGAGGTGTTCTCCTGGCAAAGATGTACGTGTACTGGGGAGTAGTCTGTAATGTAGGAGGAAACCCAAGCCCCCAGAGGAAACCTACACAATCAGAGACAGTCGCCCTCACTGTAATACTGTGATAGAGCAGGTTACCAGGTCTGACCGGGACTGACCCCGGACCTCAGAGGTGACAGGTGCCAGTTGATTCCACTGCGCCACTCTGACACCCCACATATTCTCCACTCAATTCACCCTCAGATTTCTTCCCCAGAGGGTTAAAACTTCAAGACAAACAACTCATTTCATTACACACCACGATAACACCTCGAGATAGATACCTCTACTCAATCAGCGACTTCTGACCTTACAGCACATTTGGTTGCTAGGCAACGAACTGCAGCGAGAGCAACTGCTATGACCGTAAATAGGAAGTTTATAGGAATGGCTAAATGAGTGGTATAAATAACACTTAGCGGCTGTCACTTCACG